>JAWDJV010000299.1:0-22374 GCA_033119285.1 Teratosphaeriaceae sp. CCFEE 6253
CCGAGCTGCTGCTAGACGCGGTCGAAGATACCGTGCTGCTGCTGGATGAACTAGATGTAGTACGAGATGACGACACGATCGAAGATACCGTGCTGCTGCTGGATGAACTAGACGTAGTCCGAGCTGACGACACCGTCGAAGAGACCGTGCTACTGCTGGACACAGTGGTCCGAATACTGCTCGCGCTGCTGCTAGAGCTGCTCTGCACATTCGCCGGCCGCAGAACGGTGGTGAGAAACGCGGACTCGTGGCCGGCAGCCACCACACCGGCGGTGTATTGGTCCTTGTAGTAGCACGTCCCCCCGACGTAGGTCACCCCGATGCAGTAGAATGCGGTCTGCGCGGCGCAGGCATTGATGCAGGTCGGGAAGTCGAGCTGGTTGTCGCTGCCGGAAGCTCCGGGGACGGAATCCATATCGCAGAGGATGGTGTACTGCACGCCTGTCGTGTCGTTGTAAGTCGTGCCGTTGGAGCCCGGGCACTGGATGGCGGAGGGGGGTTTGGACAAGATCCCGGCCACGTTGTCCACAGTTCCTGACGCGAAACTGACATCGGCGCTGCCCTTGAAGTAGCACACACCTCCATTGCCTGGGTGGTATTTGTTCCATGTCCATCCGGTGCATCCCGTCTGGTTGTCGCACCCTGCCATGCATTGCGTGAAGTCGCCGCTCCCGTACACCTGGCTGGCGAAACTTCCACCAGTGGTATCCGACGAACAACGGATCGTATAGTTCTTGCCGTTGCTGTCCGTGAGCTGCGTGTTGTTCAATGCCGGTGGGCAAACGACTGTAGAGCTAGGCGATGCGGAGTTCGAGACGGAGGACGCCATGCCCGTGGTCGAGGACGAAGCTGAGCCGGGACCGGCTACGGAGCTGGAAGATCCAGACGTGACGGGACTGGACGAAGATGAAGGCTGTGCGACGAAGCCAGCAACGTACAGCGCTGGGTTGGAGCCTACTGGCGCAGTGGGACTGGAAGGGCCGTGCTTCAGATAGCACACCCCTCCTCCTCCGGTGCCCGGCGCCCAAGTGAAGGCCGCACATCCAGTCTGGCTGTCACAGAACGATTCACATTGCGTGTAGTTGCCACCAGAGAAGACACGATCCACGAAGGACCCCTCAGTGCTGTCGGAGCCGCAGTAGATCGCATACGTGACGCCGTTGGCATCGATCGAGGCGGTTTGATTCTGGCACACAGCTGATGCCGAAGGTGAGCCTTGAGAGCTGGTCGAGGAAGACGAGGTCTGCGTCTGGCTGCTCGTTGAGGAAGAGCTCGATGTCGTTGTCGCTGTGCTCGATGGAGGTGCTGTGCTTGGTCTAGACGTCGAAGAAGCAGATTGGAATGTTCCACCATCAACACTCGATGAGGTACTGCTAGAGCGGCTGCTCGCTGAGCCTGTCGAAGTAGTCGACGTAACGCTACTGGACGAGGACATTGAGGTGCCTGATGTGATGGAGCTTGTTGGCGTCCTCGAAGTGATGGTTGAAGGCGCTGTACTTGGTCTTGTCGAGGAAGATTGGAATGTCCCACCGCCGTTACTCAGCGAGGACGTCGAGGCCGTGGACGACGAACTGCTGCTTCCGGATGCAGGACCGGCGATCCTCAGCCCAGCATTGGTGGCGCCGTTGTAGACGAAGCCTCCCACGCTGTTCTTGAGATAGCACGTGCCAGCGATGTTGCCGCCGGTGAAAGCGACCGCCACGCATCCAGACACGCTGTCGCAGATCTCCAGACAATTCTCGAAGCTCGTGGCGGACTGTGTGCCGCTGTCGCCGAGACCATATGAGCCGCCATTGTAATCGGAGCCGCAGGCGATAGTGTACCCTTGATTGTTGGCATCGATCCAGGTCGTGCCATTGGCGCCGGGACAGATCGCCGGCGTCCCTGACGCTGCTGTCGAGGATGTGGTCCCCGACGATACAGGCCCAGTGTATGCCGAGGAACCGATACTATTAGTCGAAGCACCCATACCTGCATTGACTCCACTGCTGGTTCCGCTTGGCGTGGCTGCTGGCAGACTCGTGGTGTAGGACGAGCTTGCCTGGCCGTTTGGCGGCATCTGGTATACCTTGATCGAATTGATCTGCCAGTAAGCCTGCGTGAAGTTCGACGGGTTGTTCCCGACGAAATTCACACATGAGTCCAAGCTGCTTGCCCCTGGGGTCTGCGGACACTGGGGATAACTTCCTGAGTAGACTTCGCCAGCCCAGGCGCCACAGAAATCAGTGTTGATGATGATGCTCATGTTCGCGAAATGCGACTTGATGTTGCAAGAGTAGCCACCGCCGCTCTGCATGTTCACGGCCGGCGTGCCGAACTTCGACGTGTCAGGAGCGCCGTTAGTGATGCTGGCGGGGATGCCGCCGCGCGGGAAGAACCAGGTCTTGATGTAGTTCGCCGTCCACTCGGTCGCATACACACCGCCGCCGTTCTTATTGAGTCCATCGCCGTAGTTGTTGGGTATCTTGCTGTTGTTGAGCAGGGTACCGCAGCCTGAATTGCCGTTCGCATCCTTGTCGCAATTCGAGGTCTGGAAGGTGCCAGTCTGGCCAGCTCCGTTGATCGTGCAGCCCGGACTGGTGTGCAGCGAGACCGAGTCGGAGAGATCGGTGTTGACCCCCTCGATGATATCTATCTCGCCGTTGGACGGCCAGTCCGGACCGAGTAGCCAGTAGGCTGGCCAGGTACCGCAGCCCCAGGGCATGTGCAACAGATCGAGGATGAACAGACCATTGGTATATGTGTTATCGCTGATGAGTCGTACCGACGGCCTGCCTGGTCCACCATTCGGCCATTGATTGGTAGTGTCAACGCTGATGACTGCAGTGTTGCCGGGAGTTGTAACGAAGCCGTTCTGTTGGGCGACTGTCTGATTGACATATCTGGAAGCGTTATAAGCTGGAGCTTCCTCTCGCGACAGGAGACTTACTGTACGTGGCCATAGGTAGGATCATAGGACTTGAGCGAGTCAGCGACGATCGGCTCGCCGAGACTTCAGGGAGCTGCTTACACTGTAGAAGTTGAACTTGTTGAAGAAGACGGAGGGCTCGTAGTCGTCGACTAGTTGATATGCCCCCGAGTAGGGCGCGCCATTGCCTGTGAAGAGGGTAGCACCTGGGATGCTCTGCGCTATGGCGGTTGCCAGGAAAGACAGCGCGCAGAGCACAGTCGTCCCCGAAAAGAATGGCGAGGACTGCATCGTGCCGTGTAGAAAGAGAAGGAACCGATATCCGGATGGGAGGTTGTTGAGCTCTCCTCTGATAGACCCACAGAAGACAAAACAGTGTCGGGTCAGGGGGCTACCATCGACGCGTTGTTGTCGGCCTACATTACATTCCACGACCGGCCCGGCCACGCAGCCTGATATACACACCGTCCGGCATGACTTGGCACACTCAAGGCATGTTTGCGCTTACACCGCGGATGCGACGCCTTTGTTCTCGTCGGCGGCACCGTGAAGTCGGATTTGGGTCGATCGCGAGCTACGCGCAGAGGCCGGTGCAGATGAAAGAAGTCGAGCGGCGTGGGGCGCAAAGCCATCACGAGTATGTCATGCGGTGCGTGAGGCGGGCCTGCGCTCGCTTGCGACATGTTCGTTCGATGAGTGTGCCTTCGGCAACGGCAACAGTGAGATCGGGTGTTCACGTCCACGGTGCAATGCACGTAGCCGACGATGAGGTGGGAAGATGGAAGCAATCCACGCTAGCGATTCACGAGGTCACATGACCGTACACCACGAGAGGCACATTCAACGCGCGAACTAAAACCCCAGTATGTAGTCCCATATTGAGACCCGAGCCTTTCGACGGGTCCATTCGAGACACTCACGCACAATACCACCCGCCCCCTCAAGGATACTCAAACAGCGCCACCGTCTGACAGAACCCATTCGGACTCCTCGCCTGCGGCACGACAGCCACCTGGTCAATCTCCACCATATTCTGCGCGGCCTTGGTGTTGAGCGCGTAGATGTAGATGCCCTCGCTCTGGTCCAGGCCGACGACGAACTGCTGGCAGTTCTCCGTGATCAAGCAGCCTTGGTCGTAGTTGTTGAAGAAGGAGTACAGCCCGGCGCCATAGACGAAGATGTAGGTGCTGTTGAAGAAGTACAGCCCGTACGTCTTGTAGCACACGGCGATGAAGCACTCCTTGAACATGGGGTCGGAGTAGGTGCTGGCGGGCTCGAAGGGGCCGAAGGGGTCAATGGCGTTCGGGTTGTCCTGAGCATACCTATCGCAAGCTTTGTTAGCTGTTGGAGCTGGTTGGTGCATGTCAAGTTCCCAGCACTCACATCGTCTCGCTCTGGATGACGCCCATGTAGATGTCCTTCGCGTTGGCAATGTTGTAATTGTACAACATGCTGTGCTCGAAGGCCGTCCCGTACATCATAACCGGGCCTTGGCTCTCGATCAGCACGCCACGGCCGTTGTAGATATCAATCTGATTGTGGTCGTATAGATCAAGCTCATGATCAGAAACCCAGCCCCAGTTGTTCGACATAATCAGCGATCCGGTGTGGGTAATATGCAGCAGCAGAAATGAGCCAATGCACGCCTTGTTGGCAGCGTGCTGCACGTTCGGCTTCTTGGTGCAGAGATCGGACTGCAGCATGGTGCCGTTCGAGCCGCCAATGCGCCAATGCGTGTCCCACATGCCGGTAGACGTTGGAGTCGCACCGGCAAGATTCCACTCCATCATGATCGCGCCCGGACACGCCCCGCGAGTCTCGAACACAATCTCGATGATCTCAGTCGTGCCGCCGGTGTCGCCACGCTGGCCAACCCGGAATGCTGGGACCGGATTCTGCGCGTCTTGCCAGACTGGGCTGCTTCCGTCGACCATGAACAAGGGCCAGATCTCACCCTGGATCTTGATGTTGTTCGGAATGGTGATGGTGTTGCGGATCAGATAAGCACCGTGGTCCTGAAGAGCCAGTGTCAGTCTCCGTCTTCAGCATTTCTAGGCGAACAAGATACTCACGATATATGCAATCTGGTCCGGCTTGATGCTGTTTAAGAAGTTCTGCAAGCACTGCGTGTCGTCGGTGATACCATCACCCGCACATTTGCCTGTAGTCAGGATCGAGATGAACTTCTCCACCGGGACACCCTCGTACTGAGGCCGGCTGCGCTCCCAGATATTGCCATCGGGATCCAAGAGACTGGCGCTCTTTGGTGGCGCGCCCGCTGGCTGTTGCACCCGCGCGTACCTGGCGGTCGGCTCCCAGCAAGTCAGATTGTGAATGACCTCCTCCGCCTCGTACGCGGAGTAGACCCATCCTTGGAGCCAGCTGGCGACACGCTGGTTGCCATCGAGCAGGCTGGTATCGTTGGGATACTGCACGGCCGGGTTGGTATTGACGAAGTTGACGTTATCGAGGATCAAGGTGCCGGCAGCGTTTGGCGTGCTGTTCGCCGAGAAGGAGGTGACGATGCCATATTGGCAGTTGTTCATGACCGAGTCCTGGAGGATGATCGAGCCCGTGGCAGGGACCTCACCGCCTTGTGACATGTCGAGGCCGATGCCGCACTCATTGAACGTGAGTGACTTGTACAAGAACACCCAATCCCAGTTCTGGAAGATGCCAGTCTCGCAGCGGTTGAACGTCAGGTTGCGGACCGTGAATTGCTGGTTGCCGCTGAAGAACCCGACACCTCCGCCGTTGAAGATAAGATCCTCCATGAAGCCACCCGAGCCGTTGTCCATGAAGATGCCAAATTGTTGGTTGCCATCTCCGAGCGTGCCTTCCACCATGTTGAACACGATGTTCTGCAGACTGGTCGCCTGAGCCACCTGCCAATGAAGACAATGCTGCGCCTGTGTCGGAGGGACGGACGTGATATCGAGGACGAAATTGCGGATCTGCCGGTAAAAGTTGTTCTGGTTGGTCCACCAGGAGTAGCCGTATGGCAAATACACGTCTGAGTCGAAAAGTCCAATGCCGTAGAAGTTAGGTGTGGCCTTGATCGTTGGGAGATTGTTCGCATCGCCGATAAATTGCGTGTAGTAGTACTGGACGATGGGGTTGCTGATCAGATATGTCCCTGGCGGAAAGTATATCTTGCAAGTGTGGTGTTAGCGCAAGCATCGAATACTCGCAAAGGTCAAATGCAGTAGTGGACGTACAATGGCGGGCGTCGTGGTCTGGCTATCGCATCCCAGGCCGCAGCGATCGCCATCTACCGTGGCATTGTTGATAGCGTACGTGTCGTCTGTGACGCCATCTCCCTTCGCACCATAGTCCAACACGTTTCGCCACAAGATGTACGACGCATTGTTACCGTAAGCGACTTTGCCTTGTCGTTTGATCTGCGACATCCAATACGTCCCACCAGACCCGTAGCGCTTCTCGTGCATGTGCGTGCCCGCGGGAGCTTCGGTCTCGTCGAGAAGATGATGGAATTTCTGAACGGGTCCGATACCCGGCGTGTCGAGATCTGTGAGCTCGACGCTGAGTTCCAGTGGCGATAAGGCCGGGATCTGCAGATCTGCTCGTACGCTGGGGAGCCATAGGGAAAGGACCGAGAGGAGAAGGAGCGTGAGGCAGACGGATCGCGCCTGGGAGAGCGTCATGGCGCGGTCTTCGATACGGATGGACCGGTAAGCTGCCTACAGTTGTGCCACGGCAAAGCTATGGCGAGAACGATGAAGCGTAATGACAGACTTGGGTGTACAAGCGTGGCATCGAGCAGAGCCAGCCATCATGGCGCGCGACGCGTCCCTGTTTCTTAATGTCCGTCTGGAATGTATGTGGCGTGGCCAAGCCTAAGGACTTCTGACCTGCCAAGCGCATACCACGCGCACTGGAAGACACTGATTTGCTGGTTGATCGTGTCCATGCGTAGCAGTCCTCTTAGCCACCACGCTCACGACGCTGCACTCGCGGTCCTATCCTGATCGCTCGCCCCGGTGGCTTCGCGTGTCTTTGTCTCGCACAGACACAGGGCAGCATTCGAACCGAAGGCTCAGCAGGCTACTCACCCCCTCGACGGTCCCCCCAAGCCCATCCGTTGCTCCCTCGCCGCCTTCAGCTTCGCCGCGCGTGCTTGCTGCGCCATAGTCGAATCTTGCTCCTCGGTCGCGTCGTCGACGGTGCTGTTGCTGGAGTCTCGCGAGCTGTCCATATCATCTGCGCGCATCGCGTCGCGCATCTCCTTCCGGTGCTCGTAGGCGATGATGTCGTCCGCGGTGAGACTGATCTTCGTAGCCGGACGCGAAAGCATGTTGACGGGGAACAGCGCGTGTGGATCTTCGTCTTGAAGCAATAAAATGTGGTTTGAGTGAGCAACTCGGATGTGTTGGAGACGTGGTTGCGGATAGTTCTAAGGTTCCCGTCCATCAACGCGAAAGCGATAGCTTTGGCACAAGTCATGTGTGCGCCTACTGTCAACCCCCATGGGACCTCGATACACATACAATCTACTCAGTATGGAATAGGTAGCGGTAGAGGCCTAGTACCCATTCCAATGACCTGAGTATTCTCGGGTCTGGGCAGCCTCTTCGCCCAGCCCTGCCCATTCCATGTCTCTCACCTTCAAGCTTCTGTCATTGGTGATCAGGACAGCAGCGAAGCCTATTGGTGTAAGTCGCACTACAAGGCGTGAAGCCAAATTGACAACGCTGACACAGGGACTCATAGAACTACATCAAACGCCAGGCACGAGATCACGATGGCTTCCGCCGCTTCGCCATCCGGCAGGCTCAAAGAGTCCACCAAGTCGACATGCGGATGCGACTCGGCATCCTTCACGACGCCGAGGCACAGCAACGGATGCACGAGCGGGAGCAGAAGGCGGCCGAGGAGCGGAAGCGCAAAGCAGAGGCCCCCACCGTGAGGAGCGCAGCGGAACAGCAGAAGCACGAAGAGGAGCAGGCAAGGGCCGAGAAGGAAGGCGAGCCCAAGGAGAAGCCGGAAGAGAAAAGGGAATCCTCGAAGCCCAAGATCCGGCCCTTGAGCGAGCCGAAGGCTATCGAGCTCGGCGCGAACTTCTTCTCCGAAGCGTTCATCTTCGCGGTCGCGGCAGGATTGCTAGTGTGGGACAGTTGGCGCAGCAGAAGGAAAGAGAGCGCGCGACGGGACGACGTAGCTGAGAAGCTTGCGGAGCTGGAGACGGAGGTCGAGCGGTTGCGCATCAGGTATGAGCCACAGCTGGAAGCCATGGTGGAGAAGGCGAAGCCGGAGGCCAACTACGGCTGGTACAACCCGGCAGGATGGTGGAAGCGGACAGAGCCGCTTGATGGTGGCGACATACCTGAGAGCGGCAGCATACCTGGCAATGTGCCGATACCAAAGCCTACAGCCGCGCCTACCAAGGAGTCTGGAGGGCTCTCAGCAGGGGAGAAGGCGAAGGCCCAGAAGTCAATCGCCAAGGACGAGCAACTGGCGACACCCAAAACCACGTCGTCTGGGAAGACCGCGCCCGAGCGCGTGGACTCTGCGGCATCGTCAAAGAAGGAGCGATGAGCCCCATTGCATCTCCGCTCAGGAATGTATAGATGTAAGATAGGCCACCTTTTGTACAGGAAACACAGCAAGGCATTGTATATAACGCCTGCATACCTACACCGGGCTCAAAGTCGCACGCGGAAAGAGCGACTGGCCGAAAGCTTCACTCCACCTCACTTTGTACAACAAAGTCCTCAGGGTCCCCATCTCCGAACACATTCGAGTTACGGAGCAAGCTCAGCGTACGCCATGTTTTGCACCACACTGCGACGTCGGCCGTCGATCAATGCTTGCGTAGCGGCTTTGACCGCCAGACCTGGTCTGGGCCTACGAGGTCAGCCTTGAGTCCAAGGGCGACAGCATCAGAGCTAATGACGATAGCAGAGTCGCGCCTGGATACACATGACATCGCCATATCACTGGACGACGGCGCTGGGCCAATGGACGGCGGAGCACTCCGCTGCCTGCGTCTCCTCCTTCTCGGACCTTCATCAACAGACGCATCCAAGCTGGAGGCTACGCTGGACCGCATACAGCACTTCATGTCGCTCACCGGAGGCCGAGACCTCGCTATTGCGTTCTTGCTGCAGGGACCCCCGCCGTCGTCGTTCACATCCGCCCGGCAGCTCGTTGACGTGATGGGGATCGGCAAAGGCAACGCTACGAGTGGCATGCACGCGTACACCTTACTTCAGGCCACTCTGGTTGAACGCCTGGACCCCTCGCACATCCCTCTGCTCCCGGTAGCGACGCTCGAAAGCCTACCGATCCTACTTCAGAAGTACGTAGCCAGCCTATCGCAACGAGAGCCACTCAGGGGCATGAGGAAGCCACCCACGGCTCTTGACCTGCTGCAGCTCTGCACAGCCAACCCACCGATGCCGCAGGAGACGGCCTACATTCTGTCTGATCTCTTCGCCAATCTGCGCGAGCTGGCCGACGCATGCACGAGCATTCCGTCAGCACCGACGTCGAGCTCTCCTTCCGCCAGAGACCAGTATGGTCTAGGTGAGTCTTCGCAGGATACGAATATGCTCGATATGGGCACACAGGCCACCATGCTAGGCTTGCACGGCAGACTCAAGCGGCTGCGGGATCTCGTGGGTGAGCCGCAGTGCAATGATATCGTGGACTTCTGGCGACAGGAGTGGCTTGCGGAGTAGGGGATGGAATTGGCCCAGAGCAATCCCGAGTAGCTTGCGATGAGCACACGCGATTGCATCGGGCTAGTGGTAGCCTGTCACTTAGCTTTGGGTCGGTCCACCTGAGTCGGGAGGTACGAGAACGCTGCTTCGAAAAGTACTTCAAGGACTTCTCGAAACTTCAATCGAGGAAGATAGTCCATGATGGGCCAAGCGCGGCTGTCTACATCAAGGCTCGGAGCTTTGGGCCGTACGCCTCGTGTCCTAGTCATGCGATGTTCTTCGACAGCCATTGCTCCCAATCGTCTTTCGAGAAGCTGCTTGAAATGCCGCCTTCGACAATCCCCTGGATATCCAGTCAGTGTATCTCCATATCGACGACATCCGAACTCCGACTTACGTTGAAGAGCACTGTAGGCGTCACATGCACGCCTGTCAAGCGGTTGGCCTAGCGTTGTCAGTCTTGGACATGTCTCAACCAGCGCGAAGCCGCCCACCTTCACCATGAGCTTGACATCGTTAGTCACGCCATTTCCGGTGTTCAGGCTGCCGTCCTTGTCCGGCTTGTCCGAGATCTTGAGAAGGTCGTATACCTTCTTCTCGTCTACACCCACACTTCCGGCCAGCTTGGAGAGCCTTTCGTAAGTCTTGTTCCTCGTCTCGTTGACAACATTGACGTCGTAGTACTTGTCAGACTCCGCGAACAGCGCCTTGCTGAATGGCCAGAACTTGTCAGGATCCGTCTGCAATACGGCTGCTCCAGCTTCGTGGACTAGCGTTGACGATGGATGCCAAGGTTGGATCTATCGGCATCGTAGTCAGATCAGGTCTCAGAGAGTGATACTTGTAGACAACGCACCTGCTGCCGGAAGATGAATTGGACCTTGTCGGCGTACTTTGCTTTCACGAGGGGAAAGACCTGGTCGTAGACTGTATTGAACATCTTCTTCGAGAATGGGCACACGTAGTCCAGGTACAATTCCAGAGTGTGAAGAGCATATGGCGAGACATGAGCGGCCAGCTTCTGGCCTGCGAATCTTGGGTTGAGAGCCATTGGATTTGTGATTGCTGAACACCAGACTCGACGAGTGTGGCAGTTGTATGTGGTCGAGTAGCTGATGCCTTAGGTGTCAGAAAAGCGGGTCTCGAGACCTGATACGCGACGCGACTTCGACATCAACTGCACGCCATCGCGGGCCTTGATGCCACAATCTTCTTATTCCAAAGCATCCCTACATAGGTGCTAGCTTATCGAGGGAGACTCCTGTAGCGCCTGGACCGCACAGACTCCGCATCGAAGCATGCAGCTGGCATGGCGATTGAGAAGCTTGCCGATGGGGCAATTGCCACACTCGGCGCGCATCAGACGCTTACCGATCCGGCAGCGCTTGTGAAGGAGCTCGTCGACAATGCTCTCGACGCCAATGCTACGTCAATCTCGATTGAGATCAGCACCAACGCTCTCGACGTTGTCCAGCTCCGAGACAATGGCCATGGAATCGCACCCGATGATCGTTCAATGGTGGCGCGACCAAATTGCACCAGCAAGCTGCGCGACTTCGACGATCTCAGGTCAGTCGGAGGGTCGACCTTGGGCTTCAGGGGCCAAGCGTTGGCCAGCGCGGCTGAGATGAGCGGCACGCTCACCATCAGCACTCGCGTCGAAGGCGAGCAGGTTGCGACGGCTTTGAAGATCAACCAGCATGGCGAGGTGACTGGCGAAGAGCGTGCGTCATTGCCTGTTGGCACCACTGTGCGAGTCACCAATTTCGTCAAAGCGAACCCAGTCCGGAGACAGCGCATCCTAAAAGACGCCGAGAAGTATCTCAGATACATCAAGCAAACACTCCAGGCGTACGCATTCGCAAGGCCGCACGTCCGATTCGCGCTGCGAGTGCTGAAAGCGAAGAACGACAAGAGCAATTACATGTACGCGCCTAAGCCGGGAGGAAGCATCGAAGAGGCGGCATTGAAGATCGTTGGTTCGGCGTGTGTAACGCAATGTGCCTGGACCGTAATTGAAGATCAAGGCTTCACTCTGCGAGCCTTTCTTCCTCGTCCTGACGGCGATTCGTCGAAGATCAGCGGTGCAGGCACCTTCCTTTCAGT
Organism: Teratosphaeriaceae sp. CCFEE 6253; assembly: GCA_033119285.1. Lineage (NCBI taxonomy): Eukaryota > Fungi > Ascomycota > Dothideomycetes > Mycosphaerellales > Teratosphaeriaceae > Teratosphaeriaceae sp. CCFEE 6253. Next base: position 11,698 of record JAWDJV010000299.1, read on the forward strand.
CGATGGTAGGCCGGTGTCAGCAGCGAGAGGCGTGCTGAAGCAGCTTGTCAAGATGTTCCGCGATGCTCTCAAGGAGTCCAACTCACGTTTTGCGGGTATCAAGGATCCATTTATGCACATGAGCATCGCTTGCCCATGCGCCAGCTATGACCCGAACGTCGAGCCGGCCAAGGACGACATCATCTTCGAAGACCCAGATACTGTTGTCGAGCTGGCGAGGCGGATGTTCGCTGCAGTCTATCCGCCAGTCGAGAGTCCAACATCCGAGGAGGCCAGACGGGATCGAGTCAGGGCTACCGAAGCGCGTGAAACACAAATTGTGCCGGAACGCGAACTCGACCTCTTCCCCTCACCCGAGACACAGCGCAGCGGAGTTTCTGGAGTAATGGCCACGCCAAGGGCCCCCGATGCCGCCCTGATACCCACACCTCTCACGACCCGTCATGCCATTGATGCTCCTCTCGACCGCGAGATGCTACATGGGCGTGCATTCAGGTCAAATATGTACGGCTGTGACGAAGAGGACGTTGATTTGATGGACCGTCGCCCGCCTATCGGGCGGACTGAGGCCGACTTCGAGGAGCTACGGCAGGCCGGGAAGGACGTCACTCTGTCGAACCCATTCGTTCTGGCGAAGATGAACACTCTGCTGAAGCCGTCAAATAGCGCTAAGGTGGGCGAGCGGGAGCCCGGTGCTTTGCCTGAGCGTTATCTTGATGATCGCATGGAGGCGCAAGGCCTGCCGACACCACGACCCTCCTCTCCAGTACGACACGCGCATGATTTCCACCCGTCAGATCATGTACCAGACATTCGACTTGCGCGAAATGGTCGAGTGATCGGCGTTCAAGCATTGCCTGCCCCACGCCTGCACCAGGAGCGACCGCCTCCAGCATCAAGCCCCGACCAGACTTCGTCTGCTGGCCATTCAATTGCCCGCGATCCGCCGGCATACAACATATTGCTAGCTGGACAAGATCAAGGTTCAAGCGCAAGCACGCCTCTCTTCGCCATACCTATCGCTGGCCAGCGTCCTCGTCGCAACATGCCAAGACAGTCACCACAGACTCCATTCAATCGACCGTTCGTCTCGCCTGTCATGGACGGGCCGCCCCAGGAACAAGTGTGGTTCGATCATCTTGAGGGCGGACAGCGGACTCGTCAAAAGCAGAAGCGCCAATACCAGCCCAACAACAATTTGGTCCGCCAAGGCGAGCTCGATGATGCCGATGACCCACGACCACTCACGCCCCCTCGGCGTAACCGAGACATCCACGACTTCGTGAGCTCGGTGGATCTTACTGGAGCAGACTTGGCAGCGTCTTCCGTGCATCCAGAGAGGCGGGCCTATGTACAGGCTGGGCGTCCCCGCTCACTCAGCCTGCCTCGCTCGGGAGAAGGTCGAGAGAATGAGAGCCCCGCGAAGGGCGTATCGACCGCGCGAGGCTTCATGCCGGCCAGCGAGCTCGTCGCGCTCGAAGCGGGACTCGGCACGACGATGCAGAACGATGGGGCACCCTCATCCAAGCGTCGCAAGGCGAGCCGAGGCCGGGCTTTGCGAGAGCTGAGTGCAAATGTACCCACCACGGAACGAGCTGACGACGGGGAGGAGGAAGTCGAAGTCACCGGCGGTCGACCAGCTTCTCGGCCTCGCACAGGCGAGAAGCAAGGCCGGAGAGTCACTCGTACGAAGTCTTCGCGCCTACCACTCGAGCGCATCCCCAAGGGTCAGGGCACGCATAACCTCGAACTCACGCTGACAACCTCAGAAGCGGAAGTGTCACGCTGGGCTGGGAAGATCGATGAAGACGCATCTCTGCTCGGGTGGAATCAGCCTTCGCTCGATGCGTACTGCGCTTTTGCGCCCGCACCAGATACTGCTGGGATGGAGACAATGGCTACGAAGCTGCATGAGCTGCTCATCGATCGAGTCTCGGATGGCGAGATGGTGCAGGATCTGGGTGAGCTCGTGCGGCGTGCTTTCGCAGAGCACAATGTGGAATTTGATGACGTGGAGAGCGTGGGTTTGGATTGAGGTTTACTGATGAATCGGGCCACGTTCGAGGTTGCTTATGTCGTTCACGACCAGCTCTGCAGTAGCTTCACAGCCTGGCCCTGGTCCGACATGACACTTTCTCTTCCGAAGCAAAATCGGGCAGCTTCGTCTTTGAGGTGGCGAACCAATTCTCGACTTACTCGTCCGAATCACACTTCAGTCAATTGGTGCGCAGCGGCTGCAGGCTAACGGATGGCCGACGGGTGCGCCCGCGACTCGGATCAGCTCTTGCCAAGAGCCTGAATAGGGCAAGCGCGCGAGCATGTGACAGGTGACGGCCGCCCGCAGCCGCCCCGCAACGCTCTCCCGTTGTCGCTGACCTACACCTCAACGACCACCCACCTCTACCAGAAGCTCCTCTTGCACCTGCCTGACACTGTGAACATGACCGACGCACAACAACTCTTCGACTTCGCCCGCCGGCAATTCAATGAGATCGCCGACGACGTCGAGCGGCACTTCGAGCAAGTTGCCGGCCAGCTCCGCGAGTGGCTGCCTGCCGACGCGTCTTTTGTCCGCCCTCCGACGCCCAAGCGCTTGCCGCCGCCTTCGACACTGCAGGTAGCGCAGCGATGGATGCACCAGCGCCGTGCCCTGACGGCCGCCGCGGTCGCCTTCCTCGTCACGGGATCTCTAGGGACGTTTGTGTACATTCGCAGCAAGAACCAACGACGTAAGCGGAGGGCAAAGAGGAGCGCGAGTGGTGCGAGGACGGATGTTGTGGTCGTTGCGGGAGCAGTCGCAAACCCGATCACAAGCTCCCTATACCTCGACCTTGAGCGGAGAGGATATGTGGTGTACGTCGTGGCCAACACGAGCGAGGACGAGCACTACATCCGCTCGCAGTCCCGCATCGACCTGCTCCCCCTGCAAGTCGACCTAGTAGACCCCTTCGCGGCCCAGGACCAGCTGACGCGCTTCCGGAGTCTGCTGGAGCGGGAGCACCATGCCTTCGAGGGCGCCGAGCCGCATCGCTTGACCCTCGCCGGACTGGTCCTAGTCCCGGATACGCAGAGCGCGGCAGCACGCGTGGAAGACATCAGCTCGGAGGAGTGGAGCGATGCGCTGAATGCTAAGGTGCTCAACACGATCGCCACCACGCAGCTCTTCCTTCCTTCGGTCATCGAGCAAAAGGCCAAAGTGCTGCTGCTCACGCCCTCCGTCACACCGGCACTGAAGCCGCCGATGCATGCCGTGGAGAGCACGGTGTATGGTGCGCTGGAGGGGTTCATTACGTCGCTTTCTACGGAGCTCAGGCTGGATGGCGTGGCGGTGAGCCATTTCAAGCTTGGGAGTATCGATATCCCAGCCATTACCGCGAGACAGAAGCGGGATGGCGTACCGCAGCCACGGCTCAAGGGCACGCCGTTGCGGGTTCTGAACGATTCTGTGTTTGATGCGCTGGCTGGGCGGCCACGGAGGACGCTACATGTGGGCAGAGGGAGCCTGGCGTACGGTATCATCGGGAGCTTGATGCCTCCCAGTATCGTTGGCTGGATGATGGGGTCGGGGCCAAAGCCGGTGGTGGTAGAGGAGGTGAAGCAGGAGGACGCTATGCAGAGTAGTCAAGGAAGCTTGACGTGGGAGCAGGTGGACGTAGAGGTCTGAGCTTGAGCCCACTACCTTTAAATATGAGCGGGACAGTGAGGCATTGCGATATCTGGAGGCTGACGGCGATACCACACTCCATAGCAAGAGGCATGAATCAAGACTCCCCTTCCCCAGCACCACCACTTCAACAAAACGCTCGCTGAAAGAGATGTCAAGCCAAACAACCTACAAGCGTAATCTCACGCCATCTTCCGCCGCCTTAGCATCACCTCCTCGTTGCGCCGCAACTCCTCCCGACTCCTCTCCACCGCGCGATCGAGACTCGCCTGGATCCGCCCCGCGATCTCCTCGGCCGGTGTCTCCATCCCCACCAGCCCAATGAACTTCCCTACTTTCCGCCGCTTGATGCGGATGCGCTCTTTGTCCGTCAGTCCCGCATAAGGATTCTTGGCCGGCGTTGCTTCGTCCTCGATCTCAGGTTGCGATGGGAGGACGGGATGCCGAAGGTCCTCGACTGTCTTGAGCAGGTCAGAGATGAATTCCTTCTCCTGCACGCTCAGCCGTCGACTGTGCCTCGGCGATGTCGCAGCAGCGATTGTGGCGGCGGGTTTGGCGAGGAAGTCTTTGTCCCAGTTCATGCTCGCCGGGTACGACTCGCTCCAGGGGCCAGGCGTGGATTGGTGGTAGTAGTGCGCGATGCTGTCCAGTTCGGCTTCGGTGAGCAGGTGGAAGGCCATGAGCGTGCTGGGGAACGCTGGGTGGGGTGCGCCGGAAGGGAGGGGAACCAGGGGCGCGAGGGTGAGCTGGAGGGTGGCGATTTTCTTGGCGAGGGTGCTGTTGCGGCGGGTGGTAGGGGCCATGGTTGGCAGCGGTTCGGTGGGCAGGCTGTGTGTGAGGCGCAGGCGGTACGGTGTTGCTCGATGCAGGGGCATGCTCCTGCTCGAGTGGACTGACTGACGATACGCCGGTCACGAGTGCAGTGAATGTGGCCTTGGATGGCGAGAACCAAGGAGACACTGGCGACTTACCACAGCCGCAGTCGCTAAGACCAGCGTCTCTTTGTCTTGCAAGATGAGACTGCGACTCGGTTCAAGGCCGTTCGGGATGCGTCTTGCTCCGGACAAAGGACGCCAGATATCGCGCGGCCTTCTTTGTCTCGCATGCTCGCGCATTGGCGATCTCGACAGCGGCATCGCAGGTGATGGCGTCGACAGTGCACAAGAGCCTCCGCATCTTCGTCGTCGTGCACAGCACGTCAGAGAGTGTTGAATCGTGCGCGTGAGCCCGGGATTGTACGGTCACCGCACTTGAACTCTTTGCGAGCACTTCGGTTGCATATGCTCTTCACAATCTTGTTACTCGTCGTCGCCGTTGTCCCTTCACAGAGCTGGTGGTGTGGTGTGGTGTAAGGTACCGGTGTCCGCTTTGTGTCAATCAAGACGGTAGAGACGCACGCTTCCGGCCTCGCTCCTGATGCCTCTCACGTCTTCGTTGGAGGGCGAATTGATGGAAAGGCTCGTTTGACACTGCTGTCACCACATGAGGTATCTTCCGTGGTCGTGCTAATGTACGATACGTGCATAGATGGGTAATACGAGTCGCGTCAAGTTCGCGTAAAGCTCGACACGTCCGCGCGTCTCCTTCAACTTCAATGGTTTGCATCACACTTCAGATTCCAAGACCTGCACTCCCACGGACATGGCCGACGAAGCAACGCCCCAACCGAACCTCATCCGCAATCTCCCCAGCCTCCCCTCCTCCCCCCACCCAAAACGCACCAAATACACCGAGCCTGCCACCACACTCTCTGTCGCAGCCATGCTGAACGACACCGCGCCATCACCCACCCCAGCGGAAACCACTGTCCTTCCATCAATGCTACCCTCACCCCTCGGAAGCTCCCCACCAGCTCTCCAAGTCAAGCTGCTCTCCCCCTCCGCCAAACCGCCCACGCGGGGCTCCGCCTTCGCCGCCGGCTACGACCTCTACGCCTCGCGCGTCGCAGTTGTCCCCGCACGAGGGAAGGTGATGGTCGACACGGATATAAGCGTTGCTGTTCCGGCCAACACCTACGGCCGCGTAGCGCCGCGGAGTGGGTTGGCGAGTAAGCACAGCATCGATGTGGGCGCGGGAGTCATCGATGCGGATTACAGGGGCCCGGTGAAGGTGCTGTTGTTTAATCTCAGTGATAAGGACTTTGATGTCGCGGTTGGGGAGCGAGTCGCACAGCTGATCATTGAGAGGGCATGCCACCGTCCCGGATTGTGAGCGTGGTCGGAAGCTGACAGCTGGCAGATATACACGCCAGATGTGGTCGTGGTGGAGCAATTGGAGGCCACTGTGCGCGGCGCCGGCGGCTTCGGCTCGACCGGTGGATTTGGCGGGACGCTGCCGGGGGTGGTGTGAATCAGGATTTGCCACTGAGAGAGCGGCTCGGCCTACTGGCCCGCGAGGAAACATCGGCGATGTACGATTACGAAGGACGTCCGACACGCCTGCGAAGCAGCTCCGGTATGCAGCCATGGGCCCACGGAGACTATGAGCGGAAAATCTCGGGAAGCGCGTATGGTCTCGAGTCCAAACCCGACGGCGGGTCAATGGACGGCAGTATCACCAAGCTAATGATATGATGTACGAAACACCACAGCATCGCCTAAGGACAGACTTCCTTCAGCAGCGCATGCTCCTCCCACCCCATCGCCTTGACCTGGATCTTCATGCTCTCCAGCACCCTCGCCTTCACCCTCTCGTCCCGCACCTCCTGACCCACGAACGCGCCATGCGTGCTGGTGAACTCGTACGGCCTGATCGCCCGCCACATCCTATGCAACTCCGCAGGCGGCAGTGGGATCATGTTAGGGACCGCCCACATAAACGCATACGACGTCGTGCCCGGCAGGCGATCGACATGATACAGCGCAGACTGCAGTCGCCATCAGCCTCGCCCACATCACAAACCCCCTCACGACCGACAGCAGACTTACCGGCGTCGTGACGAACGAATCCGCAATCATCATCTTCCCGTCCCAGACCAGCACCAGGCTGCCCGGGAAATGGCCCCCGACTTTCACCGCCGTGACGCCGTCCACGACTTGCTGGCTCGCGCCCTCGAACAGTTTCCGCAGGCCCTCGGGATCCGCGCGGCTCAGCCACGCCTCGTCGTTCTTGGCGATATACACCAGGCAATTGAATGTCCTCGCCCAGTCCAGGTGCGTGGAGTAGTAATGCGGATGGCTGATCACCATCGCATCGATCCCGCCCTGGGATTTGATGAAGTCGACTGTCTCGTCGTCGAGATAGGTGATGCAGTCCCACAGGACGTTGCCGTAGTCGGTCTGCAGCAACATGCACCGCTGCCCGATGCCGAATTTGGGCTCGGTGACGATACTCCACACGCCATCCTCTCCCTCACCGTCGCCGAGGCGGTGAAAGGTGTTGCGGTATTTGCCGCGCATGGAGGTCAGGGAGGTCCAGGATTGGCCTGTTGGGGGGATGAATTGCCGGGGGTCCTGGGAGGGGAGGGCCTCAGCACGTGAATTTGCGAGTGTAGCTTGGCACGCTGGGAGTCAGGTCATACATCGCAGATCCGGCAGGCTGGCAGTGGATGGGCGGCGGGGACGTCGAACTGGGTGCCGCAGGCGCAGCAGATGAGGAGGTGGTCGGAGGTGGTTGCCATGGCTGTCCAGGTCGACTGGTGTCGCGTTGGCTAGGTGATGAACACAAACGAGGGATAGTGTATAGTAATCACATTTACATGTACATACATGTGTGTTCGTCCAGCGACTGCCTAATCGCTTGGCCGAGCGGCCGTCTGTCACATGCTCGCGCAACCCGTTGTGCCTCAGCCTCATGATGTCGTCCAGATTGGGCATTGTCGGGATCGACCGCTGAACAGCCGTTAGCGCTAAATTCCCCAGCGCCAATAACCATCCAAGCGCATCCACCACTCCAACACCGCGACTTGCGCACCCCAGCTCTCCAACATACCATGGCCGAGAACATCCCCCCCTCGACCTCCAGCGGCGCCGCCCCCGCCGACCAGCCCGGCCGGCCCTACTACGAGTCCCTGCGCACCACCCTCCGCGCGACGCTCGAGAACAAGCGGAAGCTCGACGAGCAGCTCGCCGCGATCGAGGACCAGATCTTCAAGGCGGAGGGCACGTACCTGGAGGACACGGCGAACTCGGGGAACATCGTGCGGGGCTTCGATGGCTGGGTGAAGGGCGTGCAGGTCGGTGGCGGGAGGGGCGGCGCGGGTGATGACCGGCGGAGGGGCAGGGTGCGGGAGGAGGATAGGATATTCTCGCGGAGCTCGGTGAGCTGGATGCGGGTACGCTCCTCATATTCAGGATAGCAGAGATGGCGTGAGTCTGAGTCTTGGTGCTGATAGGTGAGTCAGGCGCAAGACACCGCGGACTCCAACACGAACTCCAATGCGGCCACGCCCAGTGCGTCTTTTGCGCCGCCGCTCACTACGCGCGGCAGCGACGCGGGTGCGAGTGCGAGGGCGGCGGCGAACAAGAAGAAGAGGCCGACGGCGAACGAGGACGAGGAGGATGGCAAGGCCGTCAAGCGAGGGAAGATCAGCTATGCGCGCGATTGAGATGGGTGGTCTTTCGTGTCAGCGTTTGAGCGTGGCGTTGGAGATGGGACTTGCTACCCCACGACTGGGGTCGGGATGGTGGTGTTCGTGGTTCTACCGAGCTGTTGATTCTACAGCTCGTGAAATGGATGGCGTCAGCATTATCTTTGAGCAAGGTCTTGGGGACCGGCGCCGAAGGGGCAGATCCCTCTCCTATCTGCATGTGGCCATCCTGGATTCAGTTTTAAGCAAGGCTACGGCAGCGCGCCCACACTTCGCCCAGGGGGATCTCACTCTCGGTGTCTCTGACCAGACGGGCACACATGCCGCACGACTGCCGCAGCTGACCTCTCTAGCACTGCTTCCAATTGAGGTTCGTTGACCAGAAAGCTACCGGCGCAGTCGACAACAGCCGCGTCACGGCGACGCTGACTTCTGCTCAGAGCAATCATCGGTCAAAAAACTCACACCAGCGCGATGAAGACTACTCTCCCCCCGCCTCAAACGCCCTACACCGCCTCGCCAAATCACTGACATGCTCGTCCCCACTCCCCTCACTCAACCCATTCAGCGCCGCCTCCAATTGATACAGATACTCCTTGTTCTCGCCACTCGGCCCTCTAGACTGCACGATGTGCTCCGCCAACGCCCCCGGATCTTGCGGGCCAAGGAACTGCGGGTTATCGGGGAGCCCAATGTACACCAGACACCGCGGGATCTCCCTCGGGACCCCGGCTTCGGACGAAGCATGCACGGTCTGGTACGTGGCGGACATATCCTGCTCCTGCTTCTGGGCTTGGTTGAACGGCGTGTACTGGATGGAGTACCCGTTGATCTCGCGGATATCGAGGTACTGCTTCACCTCCGCGACGTGGCGGGCGGGGATCCGGTAGGCGGCGCCCCAGACTCTGGGGGCGGCGGTGGCGTGGTGGTCGGTCAGGGTCTCCCAGAGCTGGCGGTCGATGAGGGTCACGACGCGGCCGGGGGCGGCGGGCGTGCCGCGGTGGTCTTGGCTGGTGATGGCTGTCAACAACATGCCATGTATCGTCCCGGGAAAGAGTGATCCAGTACCTAGCCTGCCATTCATCACTTCAGCTACCGCTCACGCTCCCATGATCATAGGGCTGTTGAGCTCCACACACCTGCCAGAACCGCCGTACATAGCCTTCGATGTAGCCAGGAACTCTCAGATCTGATGGTTCTTAGCGACTGCTTCTTCCCAGAATGCATTCGCATTGGTCACCAACCATAATGAGGAGGTGGCTTCCATATCAGTGAACTTCTTCACGGTCAGCAAGGGTCTGGAGACGACATGAGAGCGTGGGGCCATGCCCGTAGCCGAAAAGCCATAGATCCTCCGATTCCCCGGGTGCCATTTTGAAGGAGATACGTTGATATTGGAGGATGGAATTCCATCGCAGTGACGATCATACAAGCTCCGATATCGCCGTTGGCCTCTCATCGAAGAGGACAACGATCTGATCCGATGCTTATCGCAATACGCACCATGACTGAAGTCACTCTTCGATGATATGGATTGATTCGTGTCGCCGCCGTCCAAGTCAAAGATGCCGGTCAGTGCCATCGACTCGTTACTCTTCCGCAACCTCTTCGGCACAGCAGAGATCCGTGCCATCTTCGACGACAAGGCTTACATCGACCGTTGCGTCGACGTCGAGTCGGCGTTGGCGAGGGTACAGAGCCAGGTAGGAGTGATCCCCCAGGATATCGGAGGACGCATTACAGACGCATGCGGTAGCTTGAAGCTGGACTACGATCGCTTGTCTGACGAGACGGAGATTGTGGGTTATCCCATCCTCCCTTTGGTGCGACAATTGACAGCTGCTTGCGGTGATGAGGTTGGCGGGTATGTGCATTGGGGCGCGACGACGCAGGACATCCAGGACACGGCCGCGGTGCTGCAGATGAAGGACGGGCTCGATCTCATCGAGCAGAAGCTGAGATCTGTGATAGCCACGCTGAGCAAGCTTGCTAAGGAGCATAGGGATACTGCTATGGCCGGCAGGACGCATCTGCAGCACGCTCTGCCAGTGACGTTCGGGTACAAGTGCGCTGTCTACCTGTCCAGCTTTCAACGCCACCTCGAGCGACTGCAGCAACTACGGCCACGGTGCCTGCTCGTCCAATTCGGCGGCGCAGCGGGGACTCTCGCATCTCTGGGAAGCGGCGACGAAGGCCTACGAGTCCGCAAAGCTCTAGCCCAGGAACTGAATCTAGGAGACCCCATCATCACCTGGCACACCGCCCGCGACGGCATCGCCGAGACCCTCAACTTCCTCGCCCTGATCGGCGGCAGCCTGGGCAAACTCGCCATGGACATAATGGTCATGTCCGCCAACGAGCTGAGCGAGGTCAGCGAGCCCTTCGTCCCGCACCGCGGCGCCAGCTCCACCATGCCGCAGAAGCGCAACCCCATCTCCAGCGAGGTGATCCTCGCCGCATCCAAGATCCTGCGCGCAAACGCCGG
>JAWDJV010000300.1:0-22337 GCA_033119285.1 Teratosphaeriaceae sp. CCFEE 6253
TTTAAGAGATGTCTTTACGTTATCGACATTAACCCTTTATATCGGTAGTATTCGGTAAAGGATAAGGGAAGGACGGACACACAACTCCGCTAACCGACAACGACGCTACAGTTTAGCTTAAGTTCGATAGACACTAGTAAGGTCCTATAGGGTTACAAGGTTAGAACTAATAAGGGACACGACGTACCTTCGGACATCCCTAAGGAGTTCCAAAAATAGAAGCGGCTCTTTTAGGAAGAGATAGGGCTCGACGCCTTGCCTAAGTACTAACTATAGGATTACAAGATCAGACTCTAGCCTAATAAGGATCTACTATAGGGACTACTTTACGCGCTATTACAACGAGAACTAGAAGAACAACGTAAGTAGATCGACAAGTACTTAGCTAAGGGCTAGATACGTAAATCCTAGTTACCTACGGCCTTACTAGTAATGTTCGTTCTAAAGAAACTAGACAAGCTACGAATAGTTATCGACTATAGACGACTTAACGCGATTACGGTTAAGAATCGGTACCCGCTACCGAACATCGAAGAAATAAAGAATAGGCTTACCGGAGCACAATAGTTTACTAAGATCGACCTACGCGACGCCTTTTACGGTATACGCATAGCCGAAGGTAAAGAATAGAAGACCGCCTTTAGGACACGCTTTAGACTCTACGAGTTCTTAGTAATACTATTTAGTCTTACTAATGTACTAGCTACCTACTAGGAAATTATTAACGAAACGCTTCGACACATCCTCGACATTATCGTTATTGCCTATATAGACGACCTACTAGTGTTCATAAAGGGCAGCCGAGAATAACATATTAAGGATGTCGATACCGTCTTCGAACGACTAGACAAGGTAGGATGTCGTACCGCACTAGAGAAATGCAAGTTCTTTAGGAAGGAAGTTAACTTCCTCGGATTTATCGTTAGCGTTAATAGAATACGTATAGACCCCGAGAAGATTACGTCTATTATAGAATAGCCGGCTCCTAAAACAGTAAAGGATATCTAGGCATTCCTAGGACTTACGAACTACAACCGTAAGTTTATATAGGACTACTCTAAGATCGCTACGCTACTTACGAACCTTACAAGAAAGGACATCGTATTTAATTAGGGAGTAGACTAGGAGAAGGCGTTCCGACGCCTTAAATAAGTAAGTACATCCGTACCGATACTAGCTATATTCGACCTAAAGAAGAAAGTCATTATCGAAACCGACGCATCCGACTTTACTATTAGGGCTTACCTTACTTAAGAAGAGAACGGTAACCGATACCCTATCGTATACTTCTTAAGGAAGATGTTACTAGCGGAATAGAACTACGAAATCTACGATAAAGAACTGCTCGCAATCGTCGCAGTATTGCGCTATTAGAGAATATACTATAAAGGAGCAACCGGACTAACTATCTACTCGGATTACAAGAACCTATAATACTTTATAACTACTAAGGATCTCTCGAGACGACAATGTCGATAGTTAGAGCTACTCGGACAATACTAGTTCGACATTATATACACTCTAGGCAAGGACAATAGGCGCGCCGACGCGCTAAGTAGACGAATCGACTATATAGAAGATACTTCGTTAAAACTACAACGAATCCTTAAGATTAACAAGGACGGTAGCTTAAGCGCAGATACTTAGGAGTTCAATGCTACCTTACGAATACTCCGCGATAACTAAGAACAGTTCCTAGTCGAACATAGGAAGTTTAAGGTACTACCCGGAAAAGAGGATAACTATATTCGAGATTACTACGACGGACCGACACTCGGCTACCCTAGGATCGCTCGAACTACGGAACACGTACGACGTAACTTCGTGTTCCCCGATATAAGACGGAAGGTCTCTAAGTACATTAAGCGATGCGACAGCTATAACAAAAACAAGGCCTCGCGGTACGCTAAATACGGAAATCTAGAATTCCGCGAACTACCTTAGTAGCCTTAGGACGAAGTCACGATGGACTTTATCGTTAAGCTTCCTAAGTTAAAGGACCTAGTACTAGGAGTACAACATAACTCTATACTAGTTATAGTCGATCGACTTACTAAATACTTATACTTTATCCCTTATAGCGAGTCTATTAACGTAGAGCAGTTAGGCTACCTTGTACTTAACAGACTTATACGCTACTATAGGATACCGATAGTCTTTATTATAGACCGAGACAAGCTCTTTACATCTAACTACTAGAAGACGCTCGTCGTAGCAATAGGAATTAAGTATAAACTATCTATAGCTTTTTACCTATAGACGGATAGACAAACAGAACGAAGCAACTAGTCGCTAGAAGCATACCTACGCTACTACGTTAACTATACGTAGGACAACTAGGTCTCGCTATTGCCTATAGTACAGATTGCACTTAATAACAACGCTTCCGAGACAACTAGACAAACCCTATTCTTCGCTAATTATAGTAACAACCCGAACCTATTTATGGAACTACGACTTAGGCCGCAGACCGACAGAGCCTTAGCTAACTCTAGATTACTTAGAGACATCTATACTACTATGCGATAAGCAATTACTAAATCCCAAAGTACCTTAACGAACAGCCAATATAAAGACTCAAAAACGGCGCCTCTACTTACGAAGGGGGATAAGGTATACCTCCTTACGAAGAACCTTAAGACACGACGAGGTACAAAGAAACTAGATTATATAAAGATCGGACTATTTTTAGTCGACGAATAAAGGGGCAAGGCTAGCTACAAGCTTAGCCTACCTAAAGATACTAGGATACACCTAGTATTCTATATCTTACTCCTAGAACTAGCGGACCCGGACTCTACGCTTTAGACGACGTTCTACTTCGAACTATAGGAAGACGACGAGTTTATTATCGAAGAAATCCTAGAAGAACGAGGTTAGTATTACCTCGTTAAATAGAAGGGATACCCTAAAGAGGATAATACCTAGGAACCTAAAGACTACCTTACCTATTACTCTACGAAGCTACGCTAATTCCGCTAGTCGTAGTAGGAAAACTCTAGAATTCCGTATTAGGGATTATCGAGAACTTAGCCTAAGAAGGGATAGGAAGTTAGAATACGCCTTCTAATTCCTCCGGAATACCCTCTAGCTCTAATAGACATTCGGTAGGAGCCTCTAGAGCGCCTATACCCTTAGAAGGTAGCTTCTATAACTCGATAAACTCCTTACTTATCGCCTTCTCTTCCCGGTCCTCCGCTACGCGTAGCTACTTACGTAAACGATATACACGAGACATAGCCTCGGTTACCTTCTCCTTAGCCTCGTCTAGCTAACGCTTTAGCTTACGACGCTAACTCCGCAATCGCTCCTACTCCGTCTATATAATAGTTACGTTACACCCGGAGTAACCCCGTCGTACGCATTGCGAATAATAACTAAATCGAATATCTACTATATACCTCGGACGATCTCTTCCTTCTAGTACCTTCGCGTCCCGATAAGAAGAATAGGGAGACGGTATTTCGTTTCCTTCGGCTTCGATAATAAGTACTTATCGTTTACGGCGTTCTTTTCGTATTAGCGGTTCTCCGCTTATAATAAAGGAACATAGAATACACTTACAAGAGAAGCTCGAGGACGAGCTAGAAGATAAGGAGGGGGTAATATTACGAACATACGCTAGGCTACGTAGGAAGACACAGCCGCGAGAAGTTTATAGCTAACGGAATTAGCTAAGGCATAACGTAGCGCACGTAACCGACTAATAGTTACATAACTTAGTCGAACCGACTAGTCGACTACCGACATAGTCGAACGACTATATAGTCGAACCGACCGGTCGACTAGTAACATAGTCGAACGGTTAAACGAGACACGAATCTCCTTTGTATATATCGCGATAGATCTCTATATAGGTAGTTCGTATTCGACTTATATTTCAATCTAACTAAAAGGTCTTCGTATACTAACGCTTAGTAATTCACTTAGAGAGGTTTATTAGGTTCTACTAACATAGAGAGAAGTATACCTACGCCGTATCTTAATACTAACTAAGCCTACCGAGCTCTACTACGTCGAGACGACTTTGTCGGATCGCAATATCTACCTACAAATTACTAACGTACCGCTTTGCGAGTAACGTTAGGCGAATCGTAGGTAAATCGTAATACTAGCGAGGACGCTAGTATAGAGAGGGGGCGTATATAAGGATAGGTAAGGGGTCCCGTATATAGACTACCTACAAACTACCTACGAACCCTAGCGTATTTAAGTTAGGGTAGCTATACTAAGGCGGGAGTTCCCGCCTTACTATTAGACCCCCTACGAGCTACCTACGATATACTTTAGGCTACTATAACTTAAGGTTTAAGGATAGAGAATAGTCCGAAGGTAAATAGGTCGGCGGTAACCCGAGGCCGGGGGGGCCCGGGGCCTTATAAGGGAGCGAATCCCCGAGAGGAAAGATAGTAAGAATTATTCCGCTTTTATACTAAGACCTAGGTACTATCTTTATAACCCTATATACCCTCTACCTTGCCTATCGTAGATACGTATACTTAGATCTTACATTCTCTATATAGAACTAGTACGGCTTAATTTAGTTAAGATCCGGTAGATTACTAGCTTACGGTAGTATCTTAACGTCGCTCTCCGTAATTAGCTCCTTATTAATAAGAGCGACGTAAGTAGGCGCCTTATTCTACTAGATTAAGAGGTCGTACTTCTTAGTAAAGGGAATTTATAAGGGCTCGAGTATTACCTTACGGTATCGGAACTAGTTAATACTACCCTTACTTACCGGATTACGACCGAGCTTACCCTTAGACTTAGTATACGTCTATTACGGCTACTTACTAGGCGTCTTACTAGCGCGCTAGAGATTAATACGCCGAAGGCTAATAGTAACCTCCTATCTAGCTTAAAGCTCCGACTCTTACTTAATATTTATCCGCTTAATCTCGGTAAGTATCTACTTCTTTTTAATAGTAGTCTCCTTAGCCTAGACGTAGTACGGGCCCTTATAATAATAGCTAAAGTAGCCCTAGAATATAAAGTCTAAGAAGCTAGACTACTAATATTTAATTACTATTAGATTATTTACCTTATTAGGTATCCGCTAGACCCTATTAGTATCGCGCCTATAGCTAACCTATACGCTAGTCTCGTCTAAGAAGAGGACGCGTTTCTAGTCTTTAAGCGTCTAGTTCTTATACTTTAAGTACTAGTCTAATTAAGCCTTCCGCTAGGCTATACTAAGGCCTAGCTTAACTATCTACTTAACCTTATAGAAGCTTTACTAGTAAAGTACCTTCCGTATAGTCTTCTTATCTAATCTAACGGCTAAGTTCTTAGTAATCTAGTAGATATTACTACCTCTAGTAGCCCTAAATATCTAAAGATACGTTATTTTCTTCTTAATTCTACTAGTATTAACCTTAGTAAGCTTACTAGTACGCTTTATATCGATTACGTACTTATTAAGAAGAGGTAGGCCCCTATACTAACCGCGCTCTCGAGTAGTAATAGTAAAGCGCTAAATCTAGCGTACTAAAGTACTAGTCTCCGCGCTAATTGTATTAATAGTAAGACTTAGCTCTTTTTACTAGGCCTTAAGGACGACGATCTATACTCTAATAGCGGTATTAAGGACGTAGCTATAAATAATAGGCTACTAAGATAGTAAGGGTATTATAGAGTACTATTACTAATAAACGGCTATACTATATTAGAGTAGAAAGATAATAAAGAAGCTAGTAT
Source organism: Teratosphaeriaceae sp. CCFEE 6253 (assembly GCA_033119285.1). Taxonomy (NCBI): domain Eukaryota; kingdom Fungi; phylum Ascomycota; class Dothideomycetes; order Mycosphaerellales; family Teratosphaeriaceae; species Teratosphaeriaceae sp. CCFEE 6253. The sequence goes on from JAWDJV010000300.1 coordinate 5,701, forward strand.
ATTTACCGTAACTAGTGCTAAGTATATTCTATTGTACCCTTACTACTACTAGCGCTACCTAATTATAGACCCCTATGCCGTATAGGCTACGATAGTAATTAGTAGCTAAACCTCCGTAGTCTAATTTAATATAATAGCTTATAGTAATCCTAGGGACTAGTTATAGTTTACGAATATATTGAATAATTTCCCAACCTTCAGTATATACGACCATAGGTCGGAGAAAATAGATCAACCAACATACCTAGCTGTTCTCTCCACTGGCGGGGCCGCTTTGGGTGGCTGTGAGGTGGTTTCGGACCACCCCGTCCCCGCGTTTGCGAGTCATGCTGGGATGAGACTAACGTCACTCCCAACTATCCGCTCTGGTGTACTCAAGCTCCGAACCGGCAGAGTAGTAGTGCAGTGGGTGACCATGCGCGAATGCCTGCTGTTGTATGTTTTGTTTTTTTGCACCCCGTCATCTTGTCCGTGTGTAGGCGCACACGTCTCCATTTTGCGTTCGTGTACTCGTCAAGCGGCGATCGAGGTCTTGTGGAGGTGCCTAGCATGCGACGGCGTGTGGGGAACCTAGCTGCTGTGCTCTACTCATCATCAACTTCGACTTCTTATGCCTCAAGATCGGACCGGCGACATTATCTAAGGCGCCAACCTTGCCCCAAAGATCTGTTCGGGTATTTGAGCAGCTCGCCCTTTTATTCGTACCTCCAGTCTTCTTTAGCATTGCGTCGCGAGGCTCCCACCCAGAATATATCCTTCCGAGCCGGGCTCACACACTACGATCTTGCCCACGAGCATCTCGAGGTTGTCGATCGTCTACTGCCTCTTTTGAACCTCGTGGCAACGCTGCGCAAGCCGCGCTATACCCTAGATGGCCACGCAGGCCCACTGCGCCTACGCTTTCGAGTGTCTCGCCGCCAACTTCGATCACCGCCAGCCGCTCAGTCTTGCGCAAGTTGATGAGCTATGGGGCCAGTATCACGCAAGTGAGGCCGAGAACGAGCAGGCAGATGGCGGTGCGGAGTTGGCAGAGGAAGGGTGGACTGGCGGAAGATGCAAACATGACCGCTGGAGAAGCAGATGAGCCCGCACGACCAGCGGCCATATCACGGTTGCTCAACAAGGGCAGTGCTCCAAGTGCTGGCAGCTCGGAGAGCAGTCTGCCGTTGTCCACGCGATCCGCCGCGTCGTTTGCACCCGGCAGTGGGAACAGCAGCTCAGGCGCGGCAACCCCAGCGAGCTCGCGGTCCTCCCTCTTCTCCCTCGGACGTAGCGGGCGCGAGAGCAAAGCAGAGCACCCGCTGTTTGTGACGTGGAACACCGTCTCCCGCGGCGGCCATAAGAGCTTACGCGGCTGCATCGGCACATTCGAGGCGCAGGAACTGGAGTACGGCCTGCGCTCGTATGCGCTGACGAGGTAGGCGGCACTTGTGATCTCTTCCTGCTGACTCGACTAACACCTCGCAGCGCCTTCGAAGACGTCCGCTTTCCCCCAATCCCTGCCTCCGCCCTCCCCACCCTCAGCGCACAGATCACCCTCCTGACCAACTTCTCGCAACCCACGAAAGACCCTCTGGACTGGGCGATCGGCACGCACGGGATCCGCATCTCATTCTCCGTCCACGGGCGGAGGTACGGGTCCACGTATCTGCCGGACGTGGCGAAAGAGCAGGGCTGGACGAAGGAGGAGACGCTCGTCTCGCTTATGCGGAAGGCGGGGTGGAGTGGGAGTAGTAGGAGCTGGATGGCGACGTGGAGGGATGGGAAAGGGACCTTGGTCAGGTACGAGGGCAAGGCGGTGGGGTTGGGATATGAGGAGTGGGACAGGTGGAGAGACTGGGTCGGGCAGGGGGTGTGAGGCGTCGAATGTTGACCTAGGGAGCTGGCTCGAGGCTTTCTCAGGAGCGAGGCTTCGGCACGACCTGACCGGCGGTCTACTCATGGATGCAGAGCTTGGTAAGCGATTTAAATGATGGCATGAACACATTCTATACCACGACACATGAGGATGAGGAGTCGCTGCAACTTTGAGATCGGAGCAGCGCCAATCTACTTGGACGTGACTACGACGGGATTCAATAATGTCGGCGGTATCCTGGGGCATGTCATCTAACCTCCGATCGAGCCGTACATCTAAGCCTGGTTAACTGCGTCCCTAGTGCCAGTGCTACCACGGGAGATGGTGCTCTCAGTGATGCATGCACATGTACATGAACAGCACTTACATCTGCTGTCAACGAAGATGCGATCGCGCCCCTCTATCTTGCCATGACAAACCGGCCCCGCGATGACGAAGACTATGCCCCGCGATTCCTTCCCTGCAGACCTCACCTCGCGACCTTCCAGCTTGCATGGAGAAGTACAATCTCGCCCTGCTGTTCCTGTTGCGGCCGACAGCGACGCCAGGCGATACGCGAGTGCCGACGGATCGTGGCCGGGTAGATGGCACGTCGTCTCCCGTATCCCACGCGGAGGCTGATCATCGTCAGCGGCGTCATGCCTGCTGCTGCAGACGAAGACCACATGAGGGCCATCGCGATCTGGACTGCGCCAGCCAGACTGCCCAGCCAATCAACGCATACCTGCCTGTCTCAAGTGCTTCCACGTGCACAGTGCACAGCGCACAGAGCGTACCTGCCAAGCAAGGTGTGGCGGAGCACATGTGATAGCGTGCAAGCGCAGGGCAAACTCTTGATCGGCTCTGTTGACGGTGAGGTCATATCTCACCTGCATGCAGCAGCTCCTGCCCTGCAGTGAATGCTTGCTTTGCGTATAAAGAGCTCCCGTTTAACTGCCGAACATCTTCTTCACCGCATCCAACAGCATCCGCACAGCAATACTTATAACGATCAGCACCTTACCAATACCAGCAACTCAATCACCAACCACCCAACCACCCAATTAACACTACCAAGATGTCTGACTTCGGACGCAAGGGTCTCGGCGACAGTGAGTGTCAGCCCTTCCCACCAGATACCGTTTCAGTGTGCTGATGTCCTTCCCCAGAGCTGTCGGAGAAGGCCACCCCCCAGAGCAGCAAGTCCACCGTTGACAAGGCCAGCGAGGCCGTGACCAACCTCGGCGACTCCGTTTCTCGGTGAGCGCCTCCACCACTCAGCTGTAAGTAAGCCACGCTAACATGCTGTCCCAGCAACGTCGTCCCCAGCTCCGAGAAGTCCACGACGCAGAACCTTTCCGACAAGGTCACCAACTCGAAGCATGAGGCCCAGCACCAGGCCGGCCACGGCGGCATGCTCGACAGTGTCAAGGATACCCTCGGCCTGAACAAGCACTGAGTACCTGGTCCACGGCCACGAACATCCTCCTCAATCGACTGCATCACCTGCGACGTTCGAAGAAGTGGTGGGGACCTGAGCACGAGTTGGAAGGCATGCATGCGATGATGCGGTAGCCTCCGGGCAGCCTACGATGGGAGTTTGCTTTTTACTATGATACCACGGTAGCGGCCTCAGAAGCCCCGAGTGAGCGTTGCTCTACCTGTTCTCACTCACTTCCAAGCCTCGCTTTCATGCCAACGCATTATCCCGTCGCTGTCGTGCTCGGCTGAGCTTGTTGGTATCTCGCTGCCAAGCAATCTGCTTTGGTCTCCACCTTCCCGTCCCAGCGTGATGTTCGTAGAAAGCCGGAGGTCTCCACAACACACCTCGTCGTTTCATCGTTTCCGAGCTGATCTAGCCGTCAAGTCAAGCCAATCCACACCGACTCCGGTTCCCCCACTTTGCACTTCCCGCGATCTGCCACCGCAGGCGGCCGAGCTCGTCAGCCATTGGTGTACCTTGCATATCTCTCCAGCTCCTGCTCACAAGACAGACAAGCTCCTCGCATTGCTTCTATGGAGCTCTCGTACAGCGGCACAGATAGGCAACCAGACGCTCATCACGGATCAGTACACACAAGACCTATCTCTCTTCTAACCATCCATCCTCATTCTATCTCCCACCCTCACCCCCCGTCTTCTCAACCCCGATCAACACATACGCCATGGAAGAAGAATCTCAGTCCCGGCCCCAACGCCTCCCCTTCGCCGACCGCCTGAACGACACGGCACGGAACCACTTCGTGGCCTGCTGCGGCGAATTCATCGGCACCTTCTTCTTCCTCTTCTTCGCCCTCTCCGGCACCCAGGTCGCCAACACCGCTCCCAATCCCGAGAACGTCAACGAGCTGAACCGGCTGACATACATCTCGTTGGCGTTTGGGCTGAGTCTGGCGGTGAATGCGTGGGTCTGGTTCCGCGTCAGCGGCGGGCCGTTCAACCCTGCCGTACGTCCCCTCCATCCCCTCCCCGCCCCCAACCCAATTGATCCAGCTTCACTGACCGCATCGACGAGCCAGGTGACTCTGGGCATGTACCTCGCGGGCGCCGTCCCCTTCGTCCGCAGTCTCCTGATCACCCTCTCCCAACTCCTGGGCGGCATTGCCGCCTCGGCCGTCGTCTACGCCATCTTCCCGGGCCCCCTCGCCGTCACCACCTCCCTGTCCCCCGAGACCTCCATCGTCCAGGGCCTCCTGATCGAGATCTTCCTCACCTTCCAATTGCTCACCACCATCACCATGCTGGCGGGCGAGAAGCACGCCTCCACTCCTTTGGCCCCGATCGGCATCGGCCTCTCACTCTTCATCGCCGAGTTGAGCGGGGTGAGCTTCACGGGCGGGTCGCTGAACCCGGCGCGCTTGTTCGGGCCGGCGGTCGTGCTCCGGCATTTCGACGACGATCACTGGGTTTACTGGGCCGGGCCCGCGATCGGTGCCGTGGCGGCCGCGGGGCTGTATAAGTTCTTGAAGATCCTGGACTACGAGCGTGCGAATCCGGGGCAGGATGCTGCGAAGCCGGGGCTGATGCCGGGGGAGCATGGAGATGGGCGCATCCGGCTATTGGACAGTGAGTAGGTGGGCTACGAGGCGGTGAAGGGTCCTGCTACTGCCGCTGCTTCGTGCAATGCGTGGATGATCATTAGCTTGCTTGCGTCGTCCACCTCCTTGGATGTTGAGTTGATTGCAGTTCTTGGAAGGGCAGCGCGCATTGGGGGTTAAGCCGTGGGCGTGCGCGTAGCGTGGGTGTGTCGAGCGCCTGCTCTCGTTGACGAGGCTTGTCGCGCAGCGCATTGAGGCCATCTGCATAGCGTTTTACGATCTCCAGCGTATCGAGCTTGATGTTCCCTCGTTACTAGTACATACCTACTTACCGGTCCTACTCAGCCATCAGCTCTGCTGCCCCGACACCTCACTAAGCCCAAACCCTCGGCCCCGCTTTGAGACAGCGTGCATCCGTTTCGCATGTTGATCTCCCCCCTCCTGCTGCTGCTATACCCCACCCCCAAGCGGTCTCGCGTATCCCGCCCCACTAACCGGCGTCTGCGGCTGGCTCGCACCACCCGCATACGCCGTCGGCGTGCCCCTCCCCGACGTCGGCTGCCCGTGCTGATGGAATTGCTGCGCTCCAGTGGCCGGATATACAGTGCGGGGCTGCACGTTGGCCGGCGACGCCGTCCTTTGCGGGCCCTGGCCCCCTCCTCCTCCACCTCCTGTACTGTTGTTAGTCTGGTACGCGACCGCGTTCGTGGCGGCGGCGTGGGAGCGCTGCTGGAACTGCTGGAGAGGCGCTGAGGGCGTCGGGGCGTAGGTCGGTCGTTGCGACTGTTGTTGGGTGCTGGTGGGGGTGTAATTGTGGGTGTTGCCTGTGGAGTAGTAGCCTCGTGCTTGGGCGGGTCGCTGCTGGTAGTACTGCTGCCCGTTTGGCTGGGTATAACTGTTCTGCTGCGGAGCGGCGGGGCGGGAGTACTGGGCTGACTGTGTGCCATAGCTGGGCCGCGGCGCGGTGGTGCTGGGTGTGCCGTAATTTGATTGGTTGCTTACCGAACGTTGGTACTGCGGTGCTGGAGCGGGCGTGCGCGAAGATGCATATTGTGAAGAGACGCCGTAGCGAGTATTTGCTGCTTGGCCGATGGCGGGGGTGCGTTGCGAGGTGGTGCTATAGTGCTGTCCGGAGGCTGAGGAGCTGCTGCGCGTGAGTGTTGCTATGCCCGCTGCGGTGGCCATGGCGTTGTGCTTGGCGAGTCGAGCGACTTGGTCTTCTTCCATGATGCCTTTGACGTCTTTGCTGTGGATGGTGATGAGCTTGCTCACGCCAAGTCCATTCAGCTGATCGCCATCCAGCTTGGCGACGGCATAAGGTGGCAGTTTCAGGACCAGGTATGCGAGCTCGCGACGCGCTGCATGATATGTCGATACTTCGTCGTCGGCGGGCTCGTCGGGCTTGCCCGCCTTCGTCGCAAGTATGGGCGCCGGGCTTATTGGCGTCCGTGTTGCAGCGGTAGAAGTTAGTAGGGTAGCGCTCCGTATCCGCTGGTGTGAAGCCAAAGTTTCCAGGAGTTGAGACGCCTCAAGCAGCACTTGCTCGACCTCAGTCTTGGTGGTGACTCGCTCGATGTCGGCCACATCCACATCCAGGCTTTCAAGGGTATCCATAACTTGCTCAAAGTCGTCGCTTACTGTCTCGACCGCTGATGCTGGGTCTATTGCAGGGACAGTCTGCTCACCCACCAGCGCAGGATCGATAGCAAATGTCTCGAGAAACCGCTGCTCTCCCACTCTATCCCACCACAGCATGTTCTTCGTCTCCGCAGGTATGATAGCCTTCGCATCATCGTGCGAAGGCGTAAAGCTTGAATATGCTCGCCGAAACATTGCCTCTTCTTCGCGCGCCTGCTGCTCTGCTAGCGCGTCCTCGCTCAGAGGCTCCACGGCGGCCTCCGCGCCGCTGCTCAGTGCTCGGTCGCGCTGCCTGCACCTCTCCCTGGCAGATGCGGATGCCGTCGCGGCGTCCACGCCTCCATAGCCGAGCCACTCGCCGGTCGCCAGGCTCTGCACGGTATAGCCGCCCTTCTTTGAGCCCCTGGTGATGGGATCCCTGAACTCCCACGTAAGCTTCGTATCGCGCGTCGAGGAGCGCTTGTGGGTCTTGGGTGGCGGTAGAGCGGGCAGGCTGTATGGTGGTGGGAACGCTTCCTCGAAGGTAGGGCCCTTCTTGTTCTCCCCGAGCGGGGCCGGCATGATGTGGGTTGCGGTCAGGCCGTTGGGCAGGCTCATCTCCTCCACCGGCAGCTCGCTCTTGGTCATAAGGTCTGACTGCATGCCCGGAGCGTGCTGCATGGAGGAGAAGAGCTGCTTGGGCGTCGGGGCGTTGCCGAAGAGTGTGAGCACAGTGCCTGCCCGTCTTTCCGCGTCGCCCGTACTAGCTGGGCCGCTGCCGTTGCCCATTCTGCTGGCCTCCTCTTTCACGCCTCCTTTGGACTGTGTGCCGTAGCGTTGCCGTTCCTTGTCCACGACCTCTCTCACTAGATCCTCGAACGCTTTGACGCGCTGGATCTGCTTCAGCTCTTCCACGGACAGCCTGCCACCGTCCTTCGTCTCGCCATCGCGCGTCTTGGTACGCAACGCAGACTCTATGTCTTTGCTGACACGCGCGGCATCTTCGGTCAAGAAGCCCAGCGACGGGTACGCGCCGCCTGCCAGCTTGTCGCGGATCGTGGTCTTCGTAGTTGTCGTCGTCGATCGCGACTTCTTCTGCGGCGGCTCACGTGGGGCCGGGGCGTCGTCGAAGTCGTGTTTGAGGAAGGAAGGCGCGGTGTCGCGTTGCTGGAGCAGGTCGAGGATGTCCTGCTGTATCTGTCTGCGCTGCGGCGACGCATTCCTCTGCCGCTCGCCCGTTGTCTGGACGTCATCCTCGCGCTTTCGCTTCAGGGCGGGGGTGGTGTGGTCGGCGGGCGTGATGTTGGGCGGCGAATCGCCGGTCGGCGGGGTCGACGTGCCGTTCGCGATCGCTGCCATGATGCGCGACGTTCGCGGGCCTCGGGTCGTCCGCGCAAGGTTGGCGTTGCTCCGGACGCGACCTCCGCTTGCTGTTGCCAGTGGGGGTGCGAGACTGCCAAACAAGCCGAGGTGCAAACACGGACGATCCCGATTCACCGTGATCTCGTCTTCAAGACAGTCAGCATGCGCTCGACAGTCATCCGGCGTAACGAGACGATGGGACGTGTTGCAAAACTGCTGATGGGCCTTTCCTTGCTCACCCCCCGGCCAATCTCCGTCCAGCGGCTGATCCCGGCCACTGCCGCGCCCTCAAGCTCGAGCTTTCTCTCGTCCTCACGATCACCTGGGACATCATCCCGCATCCACACGGCACTACTACTATTGATGCATGCTACATGGAGCGCTGACGCCGCTTGGCAGACAGCTGCGCAGCGTCCTCGCATCTCTTAGGCGAGCCGGGGGATGGACGGGGACGGCGAGCAGGGCGCCATATCGCCGGCAACATGACGGAGCACGGGTCGCGCGCGGCTCGCCTGCACCGGGACGAGCACATCATGAGAGCGGAGGGGTCAAAGCTGCGCGAGCAGTGGCTGGGATATGGGCAGAAGATGCTGGCCGAGAGGCGGCCCTGGAACTTGCCGCCGGTCACTCTTCTGATCGCAGACGCATGAAACGCCAGCCCCCGGGAGGTCACTTGACCGAAGCCCTCCAGGCCAGCGCACTCCTCCACGCCGTACCGCGAAGGCCGCAGAGGAAGCACGATCTGTCATACATCAACACAGCCAAGCGCGAAGGATGGAAGAAGCACGAGATCGCTGCAAACCGGCACCACGCCGACACTCTCGAGGGCCAGGATCGGGCGACAGACCAGACACTCGAGCGACTGCTAGCGAGCTTCATTCGACACAAAGGCCATGGACCGGAGGTTGGCAGAGCCGAGTCGGATGCGCTTTCCCGGCTGGACCATTCGGAGGCTTCCTTCCTCGCCCAGAAGGGACATGGCACAACGGATCTCGAGCGCTGGGCGCATATCATGTCCACTCCTGACTCGCTAGTGGCGGCCGAAGCCTTGGTAGCGCTTGTCGACTCCGATGGTATGAAGCTGGTGCCGACATTCCTACTGACATACATTCTCCGCCGACCATATATCAAAGCTCATGCGCTCCTGCTTCTTCGCGACGCCGCTTCCGAAATGCTTGGCCGCCGCAAACGACTGCTCGAGGGATTACTGGGTGCCGACACCGTCTTCATCATCTTCATGCGCTTACTGCGACACGCTCGGGAAGTCGCCCCGGGCCTCATGCGGTCAATCACCGAGCTGCTTCTCACTTTTCTTCCCAAGATCGGCTCAGACGACATCGAACAGCTCAGCCGCTTGACTTTCATGCTGAACAAGGCAATGCACCTCGTCTCGCTTTCGACCGCCGTCAGCCCAATGAAGGACACACCACACCAGGAGACCGCCATCGTCGGCATTCTCCGCTTCATGACCGAGCATCAGCCCCAGCTGCAGATCACGCGCGAAGGCTACCAGGCCGTCATACGCATCCAGCTTTCCCAAAGAAAGACGTCAAGCGAGCAGCAGTGGGCGGAGTTGAAGGCGTTGTCGTGGCCGCCTTGGAAGCAAGACCGCACCGCGATGGACGCTGGCATTACTGCCGCAAACCACGGCATTACCACGGCGGCTGCCACGCTGAGACGCATGTACGAAGCTGGTTACAGCCCGACAGAATGGGAAAAGACCGCGAGTCTTCTTGCGGGCTGGGACGTCGACGGCACGCCTACGGTGCAGATGCGAGCCTTGCTCGGCAGCGGATCTGGCCGCTTCCGGTCGAGCAATCCGGTGTGGGCTGCGCGCATCACGGCCACGCGAACGGCGCAAGAGGCATGGGCTGCGTATCTGGCGTTTGATGACGCGCAGGCATCGGCCAGTGAAGAGGTGCACCTCGCCATCTTGCAGAAGCTGCATGGAGAGGAGGCCCGGCGCCGCGCTTCAGACGGCAAGTCAGCGGAGTCTGCGATCAGCTCGCCGCGTGCGCGACTACTACCCGGCGATGCGAAGGAAGTCCAGGCCCTCCCGCCGTCGACGCATCTGTACACCTACACCCGCACGCATGTGCCTACGGTAGAGGGTTTCGTTCGCCAGCTGCAGGGCCAAGGTATCCACCTTCGCGGTCACGCCCTAGCACTCGCTGTGGCCAACGCCTCCCGTCTGCGCCTCGGCCTCTGGTACCTGCAGATCGCCGCCGCGCACTACCCTGGCATCACCGGACTCCTGTCCCCGAACCCCAACGTCGGCACTGAAGAGGTCTCAGACGAGCTCTTCTCTGCCTACATCCGTCTGCTTTGCCGCTACTCGAATGTCCCACTCGACCAGGTCCATCGATCGCATGGGCGCGCTGCGTATGAGCCGGGTAGAAGCCCTTTACTGGACGGGGAGAAGCTCAATCCACACCACCCCATTGTGCATGCACTCGAGCTTCTGCTCGCCCGAGGTACGACAGCCCGGCCGCCCTGGAACGCCGTCCTGCAGGCTCTGAGCCGGGACGCCACGCTCGACTCGATGCGATTCCTCCATGTCGCCGAGGCTCGACCCCGCCGGGCGTCGGAGGAAGCCATCGAGCACGCCCGCGGCGCGCTTCTGGCTTCCCATTTGGTACGGCAGACGCTGCACACGCTTAGCGAGCTGCACGTCGATCTCGACAGCCATGGATTTTACTGCCGGTGCCTTGCGGCTGAGAACGCCACGATCGCGTGCTGGACTCTCTTGCGCCTGGACGTCGGTCCCGACGCTGGCGTGCCGGAAAGGAGACTGACGGAGGATGTGGCGCTGATGCAGCAGGCCCGCAACCTGCTGCGCGGGGGCCGTTACATCAATAGTTTGAAGGCGATGTTTCGGCACCTAGTCGGCGGCAATGACCACGCAGCCAACCCTCCCTTATCGCCTATGGACAAGGGTGCGCCGCAGAGTGCTGCCGCCTCGCCGGGGCTGCTGCATGCCCCGAGCGCAGGCCTCTTGCATGCCTATGTGCGCGTGCTCGGGTGGAAAGGTGATCACGAGGGTCTGCTCGCGCTCGTGAAGTGGATGAGAGTGCATAGCGAGGAGCTGCGGGCGCAGCGGTCAGCGGACCGCAATAGTCGGGATCTGGTGCGAAGGACGCTGGTGGCGGTCAGGGTCTTTCTGGAGCGCAGCTGGCTTCGCGGAAGCCCGGAGCTGGTTCATGGGGGCGAGGGACAGGGACTGGCCGCTGCCAAGGTCACCGCTTCTGATGTCGGTTGCTCCGGTGTCGGGGATGGTGTGAAGAAGAAACAAGCTGGTGACTTCCGGGTGAAATACCTGCGTGAGCTCGAGGCCGGGGCTTCGGTGGAGCTTCTGGGAGAGGCTGTGGAGCTCGTCAACGGGATGGAGGAGTGGGAGGGCTGGCCGACGGACGAGCAAGTCGAGGGGTACTGTCAACATGAGCGGTTTGAGCGGATACGTAGCTTGGGTACGCCATGATTGCCTTGGTCATGAGTGCACATCGTCGGATTCTCCATTATGGCGGGTCCGAGCAGGAGCTGATGAAGCTCCCTGTACGGGCATCTGTGAATAATTCCACGTTATGGAGAGTCTCGCGCATCGCAGGATCTCCGTCGCGCGATGTCTTGACAGTAGCACCAAGAGAAAGCGTCACGAACACTAGCTCCGGGATGGGCCGAGCCAATCCGGGGTGAGCCAGAGGACTCAGGTACATGTACCTACATATAGCGCTCCGGCATAACAGTAGCCTTCGTCAGCGAGTCTCCGTCACATGTCGGCTCTACCTTCGCCGCCTCTCAAGCATGTGAATGCAGAGATTATGACTGGAGTAACAATAATGGCCACCGTGCCTGGCGACGCCACTCGTGATCGCGCGATGTGCACGGTCCGGCGATCAATAATCTCCGACGCGTCGAGGGCAACGACGCGACTTCTACAGAGTTCCAGACGTGCCATGATGTAGAGTATGCTACCCCTGCTCTCTTCCACCTATTGCTCACCCTAAATACCTCCCTGTCACCATATCACTCGCTGTGGGTTCCGCAGGACAACGGACCGGGTCTCGAAGCACAGCAGCGCAATGGATCCAGTTCTGGCAGCATTGAAGGCAAGGGGCGATGCAGAAGACGCACAGCTGAGAGCACGGCGGAGCATGTGCGGGACAGATCAGGGCGGCGATGACGAAGACGAGGAAGCGGAGAGCGACGAGGAAGGGGACGAGGACGACGTAGACACCCCGTCCGTTCAGGATGCAAGACGTGGACTGTGCGAGGCCATTGATGGCGTCCACGGAACGGGCAGCTTCGCTGCATTTGGCATCATACAGTACCTGCCGGATCCATACCTGACCATCGAGACCGGCGAGCCCGCGTTCCCGATCATGCTCCCTCTGGCGGCCCATGATGCCCAGAAGATCATTGCTGCGGCACATCAAGCACCTTTCGGGAAGGGCAGCGAGACGATAATAGACCAGTCCGTACGCAATACATGGGAACTCGACCACACCCAGTTCACCGTGCGAAACCCTGCTTTCCCAGTCGCACAGACTTTCCGCCAGGCATGCGAGGGCCTGGGGCTGTCTGAGCAGGGTGTTGAAGCACAAGCCTACAAGCTACTGCTGTATGAGCCAGGCGCAATGTTCAAACCGCACACCGAGTATGTTCCCGACGCCGGGCACCACGGCTCTGTGCTGACTGGAGAGCGCGCAGCACCGAAAAGACGCCCGGCATGTTTGGCACCATGATCATCAGCCTGCCATCATACCACGCCGGTGGCACCTTGCAGCTGTCACACAGCGGACTGGAGATGCGATTTGACACCTGCACACAATCAGCATCGTGGGCCGCATGGTACAGTGACGTCCGGCATGAGGTGAAGCCAGTCACTGACGGGTACCGTCTCGTCTTGACGTACGACCTAGTCCAGAAGGCATCGTCTGGCCAGATCTATGGCTTGGACTTCGGGTTACGATTTCCTGCTCTGCAGGAAGCTGTTGCAATGTGGTCGCGCGCCGCGGACGATGACGGTGATGAAAGCCCTGCCGTGTATGCACTCGAGCACCAATACACTGATGTGAGTACCGTTGCACTACCCTTACATGTATTACTCATTGACCTAAGCGCAATTAAACTCTCGGATTGGGCCTCGTCACGTGTTCCTTAGGGGCTCCTAGCGATATAAGGGGCCCCCTATCCTATTAGTCAGTCGGTATACAATCGGCAGTCGGCTGCTCCCGCGCGCTAACTCGCGCCTACTTCACTTTCTTCCGTCTAGTGTTTATCGCTGTAAACACACTATACTACGCCTATTTCTTCTATATAAAAGCAAGACTTCCAACGCGCTGATAACGCATTACGGCGCGGAAACACGGCGGCAGGCTGGAACACGGCGGCAGGCTGGTTCGCTCAACCAATAGAAGCACTCGTGCGGCTATCGAAGTATCATTTTAGCATTGGCCATTCTAATAGACTTCGATAGGCGAGCATCAGCTTGCAGGCTCTCAAGGGCGACGACCTTGCCAAAGCGCAAGCTTTGCAGCACTTCGCCACGGACCACGACGTCGTTCTCTTTCTCGCTAGCTGCGAGAAGGAGATTAGTGGTGGCGCTGAGGAGAGCTACCATTACGGGAGCAAGCGCCGCAGACACGGCCGGGGTGACGACGATGGGGACAGCTCTGATGGCTACCACGAGATCACCGAGGAGTTTGAATCCTCACTGAAGCTTACCCGTGTTGTGGACGTCCACGGCATGAAGCTGGCGACTGGCATCAATATTACGGAAGAAGACTTCTTGCAGGAGGAGCCGTACGACGGCCGCGATCCCACGGCCAACCATTACACGGGACATACGGGCAATGCAGGTGCGAGCGCGACACACTGGTACCGCGACACTGTACGTGCGGGGATCCTTTACTTTCACACGGACGACCGCTGATGTTGGCAATGCAGGTCATCGTGATGATACCCAAGCAGCACGTGATCAAGCCTTTCCTCGGCGCTTACAGCAGCAGCCATGTCAGCCAGGACATCACTCCACTCCTGAACTATGTCGTTCGAAATGCTGAGCTCTATCCACTTGACAAGGGAGCTAGTGCTGATGTCCGGACGGTGTGCCGTCACGTCTTCGAAGTCAATCAGAGGAGGAAACTCTACAGCCTCAATCAATACAAGCAAGCGACTGTGGAACACGCATTCCAGGTGCTGGTCCGGTTCTGCACGTCTACGGACAGATCATCATTTGATGACCTCGCCGTGGCGACGAAGTCCTCTGGCAGCGGCGACAGGCTTTCCGTGGACTCCCTTACAGCACTGGGCAGACTATGTAAAAGCATGAATTTCATGGGTCTAGAACCAAGGTACGTGATGTGCCGCATATGCACGCACCGTGCTCTGCACGCATTGGCAAGTCAACACTGGCCCATGTACCCACGCAGGCCGCCCGATCTGGCCACCGCCCGTGCCCAGACAGACAAAATGGGACGTGTAGCAACGTGTACAACGTCACGGGCGTTGCGCAACTCATGTCCCTATCGCTGACGGACCACAGCCTACAGAATGCTATAGAGCCATACGACTCACTGGGGGAGCGCCTCGAGGCGCTGCAAGCCATCTTCGGGCAGGGTTGGAGCGTGCGCAGGAAGGAAGAAGGCAAGATTTCGTGACGTCGTCCATTCAGCAATTGATCACGAACTTGTCGACGACTACCGTGTCGGGACAGGACGGAGGGGCTCTCGCTGATATCTTGCTAATCGACTCGACCTCAGGATGGTTCCGTGATGAACTCAGCCGACTGTAAGTGAGGGCGCATGCTGTGGGACTAGAACTGTGACACTGACGCGCCTAGCGTCCTGCAATGTGTGCGCGAGCATGCGACCGACACGTACTTTGCCATCTCCTTCCTGGCCGCATGGGGTAGCAGGAGTGAGACGACCTTCTCTAAGAATCTGATCGCCTCAGTGTACGGAGACGTGGCTCAGGCAATGCTCCCAAAGTTCCAAGTCACCATCAAGGAACGGACAGCGCCACAGCCACAAGCATACAGCCGCTATGCTATGCCGATGGCGCAGCTCAAGCAGAATTCCCAGGAGAAGGCACAGCAGCGACGAAAGTTTGGCCATGACCTTCATGCTGTGTGGCAACGTACCACGGCCAGTCCCGGGCCGCTCCACTCTGCAGCACTGCTCCGGGCTATCATATCAGACGTCAAGAGCCGGCGTCATGGGCTCGTGTTTGACACTCATCTGGCCTTTCTGCAATTCTTGCTGCCGGATGCCGTTGGTCAGCTCGATGGGCTGATGTATCCGCTGCTTCGCGACACATTCAGCACCATCCTTGAAGAGTATGTCTACATGTATGTCGGACCGCAGCCTGGGAGTGGTGGCGGCACACTGTCCCGCAGCACCTACGCCTGCCGGTGCAAGGACTGCTGGCCCGTGAACCTGTTCCTGGCCAGCTCTACACAGTATGTCGGCCGGTTTCAGATGGGCAAGACTAGACGCCAGCATGTGCACAACATGTTAGACGCCCGCCGATTCGACGGCACGCACACCACGAAGCGCACTTCTCGCGAGCCCCAGACGCTCGTGGTGACGAAGCGAAACAGAGAGGCCCAGGTGTCTGACGCTTGGCTCAGACGGTGCCGCATAGCGCATGAGGAGATCCGGAACCTTCATGCCGTGAGCCTGCGCAGGATCATCCCTCTTACATACGATCGGATCGTGGCAATGGACATGGTCATCGCCAGCCCGGGCAGAAGGCCCAGCTTCCTGCCTGCCACGGTCCTGCCACGGCACACGCCTGCACCACCGAATCAAGGTCGCTCTGTGCCAGGCACAGAGGTCATTGATCTTTGCGGCGACTCGGACTGAGCCTTTGCGCCATTACTACACGGGATGGCATCAATGATCGGTCACCCACACTTCAGTGACGACAGAATGGACAGCATTGCGTTCGAATCTGGCAGAAATCAGAATTACGGGGGGATAACATCAGGCGGTAGCTCACCATTCAAGGCAGCACATTTGATATAAGAGCGATACGACGCAGCAGTCTCTGATAAGTCTACAGCTCCCGGTGCAGCCGGTTCAAAAACGGCGACCTGCTCGCCAGCACACCAAGGTGCCAACACTCCACGCCGACTCTCCGAGACCTTCCTCACACGTCCTCAATTGGGCCCAAGGTAGCCCAGTGGTCCTTGAATTGATGGCTCTCCACAACCAGGAAGTCCATGATCCTCATCTCAATCATGCCATTGGTCGCGGGTTTACCGAAGATATCACCAACCTGCTTGCCGCGCAAGACCTTTGTCGTGGCGACAACTCTCCCGTCGCTGATGCAGTGGACGATCTCGATCTTAACGTCGGCGATGGTGGAGTGGATGTACCTCATGACGCCGTGAACGCCATCGCGATGTGGCGATTGGCCGGGCTGGGCAGTGTGGTCGAGAAAGTCGGGGTGCACCAGCTCATCGATGAGATCGAAGTTGCCGTTCTGCCGGACTTCCATTACAGATCTTCGCATCATTGCCACGTTGACGGCGGCGCTGGACTGCTCCGACATCGTGGTGGACTTTCTACCGGGCTGTGAGCAGACAAGTGGAGGTAGACGAAACGGATCCAAGACTGACCTGTGGTTGCCGAGCGAGGCCAGGATACTCGAGTGGCCGAGAAAGGATTCAGATGGTCTCCCATGAGACACCATCTTTCACCGGGGCCATATATGCTGCCAAGCGAGCGGTTCGCATTCGCTCCTTCGTGACCTGGATACGGCTGACACGTATCATTGGA
>JAWDJV010000301.1:0-22335 GCA_033119285.1 Teratosphaeriaceae sp. CCFEE 6253
CACCGCATGCCGCAGACAGCGGACCTCCCGCGCACGAGGAGACATCGCGCGATCCGAGCCCGTGAGTATCGATGGCATGGCCCTCGACGGATCGTGTAGGTGATGCGGGTCGTCTTGATCCTGTCGGAGGCAGTCTCAGCACTGGGCCGGCCAAACCACCTCAGGGTACCAACGTGCCAATGGACTGCACCGGACGAAGCTGTGGCTTTCCCGCGCCAAGCGGCCTTTGTCGAGCCGAGATAGTAATGGCAGCTGCAAAACCTTCTCCGACCCGTTCGGATGGGACCGTACCGCAAGCCTCCTGGTGCGTTGAGACGGAGGCCCGTCGACAAGCTCTCGGGCTGCGCTACACTCGGGAGATATGGAGCCTTGGCGAACTCCACTGGAGTGCCGGGAGGACGTGCAGACCATCCGTCACCGTCGGGCAGCGCGACCGAGATCTGCGAGAGCACGGCACGCATGTCTGCTGGCCGGCAGACTGCCTGTCGGGCCTGTTGGACGGCTACGTCGGAGGGAGAGCTTGGAGGGAGGCGTTCATGCGGGGGAGTGCCGGCGATTCGGTGGGGTCTTGGCCGGCGTTCGGCCTACGTACATGTACCTGTATAGACGACGGACCTGAAACGCTCCGAGTAATCATCATTTCGGGGCAGACAGCCATAGACCGTGAGATTGCCTCGGCGGCAGTCTCGCAGGTGCGGTGGCAGAGTATCGCGTGGGCTGTATCCGAACCCCGGGGAGCGCCTGTGGCGATGAGCTGTGGTCACACGACACCTTGTGCCACAGGAATTGCTGAACCTGCCCACTGTTCTTTTCCTAGACACCTGAGACGGGTCTGCGGAGGATTATGTACATATAGTCTACATACTCTAGCAAGCCGGAGTTGCGGTACCGCACCTCAGTCATCCCACCCCCCCCCACCACCGGCTCCTGCAGCTTTCGGCCGAGCAAGGCCAGGCACCGCCGGGCGGAAGAGAGGAAGCCAAGCGGTCTCGAACCCTGAGACGCCACAGCCGGGAACCCAACGCTCGGCTGCCCGCCCGATCTGCATGACGTGGGCGAGGCGCCACACATCCGATCTGCATCTCCCGATCCAACCTTCAACCTTAACCGAAGAGGGGCCTCGCAATGCACACGCATCGACAGCGCAGGCTGGTTGCGGCGATGCGGGGCGGTCATCACATCATCAGCCATCTATTGCGTACCCACGTTCCCTCCCTGAGACACACCACTATGCCTGTCCATGACGGCGACAGAGAGAGAGATCGCGCGGCGGCGGCCGACTGGCGTGTGATCCCGGGGTGCGGCAAAGTCTGGGCGATCGATGGCCACGCGCGCGCCGCGCTGCATCTGACGCGTGATTGTCATCCGCGCCAGATCTGAGCTCGGCCCATCTCACTGCGGGTTGCAGTTGCAGTTGCACGTGTGGCCACGCCCGCCGATCCGCATCGCGCCTCGGTCGGTGGTCAGCAGCGCGGAGCCGGGGGCGTCGTGTGTGTGTCACAGACCGGTGATCTCATCTGAAGATTTTCCGCCGCGACCTACGTCGTCGCCGCCGTCGCCAGCCAGGCCCGGCTGCGGGGTCCGCGTCGCTCGTTTGGGCCCCCCCCCCTTCCCCCCAAGCTTGAGGAACGGGTCTTGTGGCTGGTGGGATGACATCGGGGCACACTACTGCCTTGCTATTCCCTGCCGGACTGTCCACAGGCAGGCGGCGTGTGATCGCTAGGGGGACATTTGCCGGTCAGGAAGCTTCTGCGCTACCGCCTTCCACGAAGATTCATCATCATCAACGCCCTCTACGCTCCCTCGTCCCGGCTTTGGATCGATCCCTGCATCACACTGTTCTCGCCCGTGGACCCGTCCCTGGAATCGCCTCCACTACTGCTGCTGCGGCTCCTGGGTAAAAAACAACGCACTCTGCCTGAGCAGTCCACCGCGCTCCACCCTCCCACTGCACTCGTGAGGCAACCAAACCCATTACTTATCCTCCCGTGACCTGTCCGGAGTGCCCACGCCGCATGCGCGGTCTGTACCTTCCGGATATCGCGGGACAGTCCTCTGGACGGGCACAACATACCGACGCACCCCGTCCCGCTTCAGACTTCAGCCCGACCACGGCCGGGTCAGCGACATGTCCCCCATGGCGCGCGTCCTGATCTACCTCGTCCGCCGGGACATGCGCCTGGCGGACAACCCCATCCTGCACGAGCTCGCGCGCCTGCACAAGCAGTCGCAGAAACCCTTCACCCACGTGCTCCCGGTCTTCGTGTACACCGCCGAGCAACTCGAGGTCTCCGGCTTCCTCGCGCCGGGCGAGACGCGATCCCCATATCCCGAGGCGAGGAGTGATGTGGGAGGGTTCTGGCGCTGCGGCCGGCTGCGCGCCAAGTTCCTGGGGGAGAGCGTGTGGGATCTGAAGAAGGACCTGGAGCGCGTGGGCAGCGGGCTCGAGATCCGGGTGGGCATGATCCAGGATGTCGTGCGGTCGATCCTCGACGGCTACCGCGAGCGCAGCGATGCCGAGGTGCACGGCTTCTGGATGGCCAACGAGGACGCGTGGGAGGAGCACGACGAGCAGGGGAAGATCCGGGAGCTGTGCGACAAGGAGGACAAGGAGTTCCGCCTCTTCACCGACGAGAAGTACTTCGTCGACGACCGCGACCTCCCCATCACCCAGCCCCGCGAGTTGTCCGACGTCTTCACCAACTTCCGCAAGACGGTCGAGCCGCTGCGGCAGGCGCCGCGGAAGGAGCTGCCCACCCCGACCCAGCTGCCTCCCCTCCCCGACTTCATCCCGCCGCAGTTCGCCCCCTTCGCGATCCCGGATACGCAGGAGGGCATGCTGGAGGCGCTGGTAAAGCCCATCCACGCCGACCTTGAGATCCCCGGCATGCCCAAGTTGCCCGCCGACGCCATCTCCGCGCACCCTTACCGCGGCGGCGCCGCCGCCGGCCACGCGCGCATCCGCCACCTGCTCGAGTCGGGCGCGATGTCCAAGTACAAGGACACGCGCAATGGCCTGCTCGGCCTCGACTTCAGCACCAAGCTCTCCGCCTGGCTCGCCCTCGGCTCCATCACGGCCCGGCAGGTGCACTGGCGCATGCTGGAGTTCGAGGACGCCGCCACCGACCTCGGCGCGACCGCGCAAGGGTACGGCAAGGGCGAGAACAAGGGCACGGCGGCGGTGCGCTTCGAGCTGCTGTGGCGCGACTACATGCGCCTCTGCACGCGCAAGTTCGGCACCCGCCTCTTCTACCTCGCGGGCTACCGGCACGACAAGAACGCCCAGTTCAAGATGGTCAGCAGCCCCTACTCCGACTCGACGGCCAAGAAGAACACGAAAGGCAGCACCGACGCCGCCACGCGCGCCACGGTGGAGCGCTGGTTCCGCGGCGAGACGGGGACGGGCCTGATCGACGCCTCGCAGCGCGAGCTCTTCCTCACGGGCTGGACGTCGAACCGCGCGCGCCAGAACGTCGCCTCCTACCTGACCAAGCACCTCGGCATCGACTGGCGGCTGGGCGCGGAGTGGTACGAGGCGAACCTGGTCGACTACGACGTGCACAGCAACTGGGGCAACTGGCAGTACGTGGCGGGCGTGGGCAACGACCCGCGCGGCAACGCGCGCGTCTTCAACCCGGTCAAGCAGGCCGTCGACTACGACCCGCGGGGCGCGTACGTGCGGGCGTGGGTGCCCGAGCTGCGGGACGTGGGCCAGGGGCCCGAGGCCGCGGCGGAGGGGGGCGAGAGCGCGGAGAGTCTGATGGGGGTCTTCCAGGCGTGGCGCATCCCGGCGGAGGAGAAGCGGCGGTTGGGGCTCGAGGGGGTGGAGTGGGTGGAGAAGCCGCTCGTGCGGATCAATTTCAACATGAACCGGCGGGCGGGCGGGGGCGGGTCGGGGGCGAAGCGCGGGGGGCGCGAGGGGTACCGGGGGAGGGGGCGCGGGGGCAAGGGTCGCGGGGGTGGTGGTGGTGGCGGACCGAATCAAGGCCGGGGTGCACGGAGTGGCGCCATGGAGAAGGCAGGGTGGGCCGGCCAGGAAGGGGGTGCGTGATCCGCGCGGGGGGTCGTGCGCGGCGGCAGCACGTCGGCGTCCTCGGGTGGGGAGGGTCCCATGCATTCTGGCAGATCTTGGCACGATGGGGGGGGAAAGTGCGACGCACGAGCGGTCTGGTTATTATACCCCGGAAGCAGTACCCAACATCTGGCGACGACTGGGTCCCGTCGTGGAGATGTCTCGATGGTAGGCGTTGGGGGGAACAGGAGGCCGAAAGCATTGTTGTATATATCCCGCTTTCACTTGGGCAACTGGGACGATGGCCGGAAGAGCTACTCGATGTCAGGGTCACGAGAGTTGCACCTACATACATGTACATGTATGTAACCGTGGCGCGCGTGGCGGCCGCAAGGATTGCCTCTACTTTGTGTTGATGAGTCGACACGAAGTGACCTTCGGGGTACATGTACGCGTAGACTTGGTTGGGCAGCAGTGGATGCAAGACGTAGGTCAGGGAGCGGCGTGTGTGCTCGGGTGGGGTGGGCCTGCTTCTATCACTGCTGTCGGAAGGCGTACAGTGAGTGCCGCGAGGGTCCACGAGCCTGTCTGCATGCGACGCTGGGGGGACGTCCTGCCAGCGACCCATCGCGACTCCCGCGGGCATACGACTCTCGCCAGCTTTCCATGGGCGGGGAACCCTCCCTCGCCGGCGACTGATCGTCCCCCGCTTGGATGGTCATGGCGACTGCCAGAGATGCCAACGTCCTCGAACGCACGTGTGCAGACGTGGACCGGAAGCTCAGGCATTGAGCAACGCCTCGTGTGCGCCACCATACCGCTCGCCCGCCACAGGATGGCATTCCATAATCCCCTGCAGCTCCGCCATATCCTGATCAGTCAGCGCCACCGCCCTGCTATTCAGGGACACCCGCTCCAGCTTGGTGGACCCCGGGATCGGAATCGCGCCTTGCCGGACGGCCCAAGCGATAGCCACCTGCGCCGTGCTGACCCCCTTCCACCCAGCAAGCTTCTCCACCGCCTCGACGATCCGAAAGTTCTGCTCGAACGCCTCCGCGCTGAACCGCGGCTTCATCCGCCGGAAGTCATCCTTCGGGAGATCGTCCAGCTTGCGGAGCTCACTCGAGATCTGCCCGCGGCCGATGGGGCTGTACGCGATCACGGGGATGCCGACTGCCATGAACTTCAGTATCGTGTCAGGCCGAGCGGCTGGAAGGTGCTTGCTCACGCTCCCGACACGTCCGAGCAATCCCGTTCCGCAACGGATCGGGCGTGAACAGACTCAGCTCGACCTCGACCGCCGCAACGGGATGCACAGCGTGCGCCCGCCGGATCGTCGTCGCGCTCACTTCACTCAACCCGATCCCCTTGATCTTACCCTCCCGCACCAAGTCCGCGAGCGCCCGAATGGAAGTCTCGATCGGCACATTGGGGTCGACCCGCGCCATCTCGAAGACGTCGATGGTCTTGATGCCGCCGAGGACCTTCACGGCTTCGTCGACGGAGGCGCGGATCGCTTCGGGGCTCCCGGTCGGGCCAGCGGTGCCCAGAGCGCCTTTGATGCTCAGGACGACTTTGTCGGCGTCTTCGGGGATACTGCTCGAGGTAGTAGCGTAAGAGATGGAGGGAGTTGGCTTGCGGGGTGCCGTAGTGGATGCCCTGTGGCCTTAGATCAGTTGCCGGCCTGCCTGAGGAGGATTGTCGTCTTGACTTACGCCGTTCCAGAAGTTGGCACCTTGCTCCAATGCGGCCTTCCTCAGTCCCGCGGCGACGGGGTACTCGACTGGAGCCCAAGGCATGGTCAAGCCTGTCAACCATTGCGATAGAGAGTCAGTCCAGGCTGCCTCCATGGAGTCGACCTGCGGAGAGCCGAACCCATCAGGCCGTAGCCCACCTGCCCAACAGGGACGCCCCCGATAATTGTCATTGGGGTCGACACGACTGCAATGCCGAGGGCTCGAACACTGGTGGAGAGCAGTCGTAGCGTGCCAGACTCCAGGGACGACCCACGATATATGGGCATGTACATATAACGGACCGGAATCAACGGAATCGTCTGATGAGCCCAACTCCGGTCCCGCTGGCTCGACGGCTCGGTCCCGCCAACGGGGTTCGAATGGGTGCAACCTCCGGCCCGGCAGGTGGCTCGGTGGGGATGCCGCGTGAGAGCATGTATGCTGAATGTACATACCGTGCCTTCTACCGCACAACCCACCTCATCGGACTCGAAACTGCCGCTTTAGTCCAAGTTCTCTGAGGGCGAGACACTGCTGTACAAGCGTAGCGGGAGCGTCCTTTCCACGCTCGGCATCTCTCATATGTGGGATGTTTGTACCAATATCGCTGGCCAGTCCAATGGACGGATTGAGCGTGCTCGGCCCCATGGCGGTAGGGTTCGCGGTGCCGGTGATGTCCACTGATCCCATCGATAGACAAACTTCATCAATCACCACACCAATTCACATCACAGCGCACTCCGCCTCGTCGCGTTTCTGGTCCTTGCGGGCAAGCTTGCCATTCACGGGCGCCGGCCGGCTCTTTCCGGCCTTCTTCAGCTCCTCGAGACGTTCCAGCGCCTTGGGGAACTTGTAGGCTAGTCACACGGGAACAAGTCAGCATGTATCATCCCGTTAGGCCACGAAAGTAACAAGGGCGTGGGCAGAAATGAAGAGCGCAACGACTCACCAGCAGCCCGCCCGTACCACCGCCGCGCCTCGTCCACGCTCGCCGGACACCCGATCCCCATCTCCGAGAAATACCCCATGGCGAACATGGCCTTGCCCAGCGGGGGCTCGCTCTGCGCCGCCTTGCGCGCCCACAGGTACGCCTCGGTGTCGCTCTGCTCCAGAATCCCCTCCGCGCCCGTCAAGTACCACCCGCTGAGCGCCAGCTCCGCCTGGTGCTCCCCCTGCGCCGCCGCCTTGCTGTACCACGCGATGCTCGCCCGGTGGTCGATCCCCAGCCCCAGCGCGCCGTACTCGTACGCCTGCCCCAACCGGAACTGGCTGGCGCGGTACCCCAGCCGCGCGGCGCGCGTGAAGAGCTCCAGCGCGTACGTGTCGTCCTGCACCAGCTTGCCGCGCACCTCAGGCGCCATGTTGGCGCGCTCGTACAGCGTGCCCAGCTCGTGCAGCGCGTGCGGATGGTCTTTATCCGCGTGCTCCGCCGCGCGCTTCAGCCAGGTGACGGACTCGCCGATATTGCGCGGCTGGCCCAGTAGGCCCTTGAGCAGGATGCTGCCCAGCTTGTACATGGCGGCCACGTCGCCGAGCGCGGCGGCGCGGCGGTACCACTGCACCGCCTTGGCGAAGTCGCGCCGCGTCCCGCCGCCCTCGTCCGGGCCCATCTCGCAGCACACGGCGGTGCGGTAGGCGGCTTGCGGGTGCCCTTGCTTGGCGGCCGCCTGGTACATGTTGAAGGCTTCCTTGGTGTCGACCTCGAGGCCCAGGGAGCCCTGGCCGTAGCAGTCGGCGAGGTAGAACTGCGCGTCCGGGTAGCCGGCAGCGGAGAGCTTCTTGATGCGCTTGTGCGCCTCCAGGATGTACTTCTCCCGGTTCCGCGCCGTGGTCTTGGGGTCGGCGCGTCCGCCTTCGGAGGCAAGGATGGTGGAGGCCTCGACGAGCCTTTTGGCGAGGAGCAGGGCTTGCTTGTTATTACTTGGGTTCGCATTGACAGCCGCGCGGAGCTGATCCAGCTCCTGGAACGTCACGGGCTGTGCGGGGCGCTGCTCAGTGGACGCCTGCCTGGCATGTGCGACGGCTGGCGCAGCGTCGTACTGCCTGACCGGGACCGGCTGGCCGGAGTGCTGCGCCCCTCCACCGTCCATCAACCCCGGTCTGACAGGCACAGGGTGATGCGGCAGCGCATCGGGGTTACTCTGATGGCGCGGCTGCTGCTCCGGCGCGGACCGTTGCTGCGACAGCGGCACGCCCACACCCACCGGCAGTCTCCCCGGCGGCTCCTGCAGACCTTGCCGAAGCGGCGGCGCACTGGGGACGCGCTGGGTCGGGTCCGCCCACGGCTGCACCGGCTGCCCAGGCATCTCCCACCCGGCTGTACCTGGCCGCTGCTGAGGTGGTGGGAACGCGCCGCGAGGCGGCTGTCCGCTCATGTCTGATCGCACGCTATGCATCGTCTGGTTGGACACATTTCGCCCGCCTGCGCCGGGTCGCGGCTGAGGCGCGTAGGCCCCGCCGTGAGGCGCTTGACTACTCACACTGTGTACCGTCTGGCCCGTCATAGCCCGGTCGTCCATGCCAGGTCTCTGCTGTTGAGCCGGGTACTGGCCGCGCGGGACCTGCTCTCCATGTGACGGCGAGCGAACACCGAGTGGCGCCTGCTGCGGCGGACCCGGCCGATACGGCATCCCCCTCGCATCGTCCATCGATCGCCTGACCACCGGCTCGCTGACAAACGGTGCCTGCGGAGGCTGCACCGCATGCCCGTACGGCTCTCCATACGCCGGTTCCCTCTGCTGCGCGTAGCCTGCGCGTGCCCTTGACCATAGCCCTGACCATGACCCTGCTGCTGCTGCTGCTCGACCCCAAAATCGAACCCTCCGTCCGGTACCCCCCGCGCCGCAGCCGCAGCCGGCACCTGCTTGTGCAGCGCCATCTGCCGATACGGATCCCCCTGCGTCACGGCCGCCGCGGTCCGCTTCTGCAGCAGGCTCGTCTGGCTCGGCGCCGCGCTGTCGAAATCCGGCATCTCGGCCTCGATTTGCCGCGTGTCCCTCACGGACCGTGTCGCCGCACCGGCCGCGAGGTCGGCGTACAACCCTCCGTACAGCGGTCCCGCGCCCACCGCATCCCCGTGCTGCGCCTGCGACGGGCCTGTGGGGTCGCCGGGCCCGAAGCCCACGGGCGTGTGCGACCAGCTGCCCCCGGAGCCCGACGGGCTCGGCAGCGCAGCCGCGTGGAGGTGCTGGGTCGCGACCGGGGACCGTCCAGCTTGCGCGGTACTGGGCCGGGGCGGGAGGTGGGCGGGGCTGAGGGGCTGGTGGTCCATGTACCCCGGCCCTTGCTGAGGGTGGCGGAGGCGCGCGGTCTCGATGCGAGGCACAGGTGGCCGCGTAGTGTGGACTGTCGCTGCCGGGGCGGGCCGGGCGTGCGGTTGCGGTTGCGGTGGTTGTTGCGCTGGAGGGGGCTCCTGCTGATACTGTCCTCCCTGCGGCATCGCCCGCGACTCCTCCCGCGCCCGGCCGTCGTTCAGCGTCGGCTGCCCGTACCCCGGGGCATACCTGTCCTGCCCCGGCGAGGCACCCCGCATGCTCTGGTACTCCTCTGCCCCCGGAGGCTCCCGCGCCTCCCATTCCCGTCGGTGCCGCTCCTCCGCTGGCAGCACATTCGCCGGCTGCTGCTGCTGCTGCTGCTGCGGCACCCGCTGGCCGGACGAGGCCTGCCGATCGTAGGCGGGCCGCTGGCTCTGCTGCGTCTCGGCTACCGTGTAGCCCTGCTGTTGCTGCGGCACCCGCGGGCCGGACGACGCCTGCCGCTCATACGCCGGCCGCTGAGTCTGCTGCGGTTGCGACTGCGTCTCCGCTGCCGCGTAGCCTTGCTGCTGCTGTGGGCCCCGCAGCCCCTCGGACGCCTGCCGCTCATAGCCCGGCCTCGGCTGCGCCTGCGCCTGCGCCGGTTCAGACCCAGATCCCGCGATGGGCTCAAACGAGTACGGCGCGCGCTCCACCGACGGCCGGCCCTGCGCCACCATCAGATGACCCTGCTGCTGCTGCGGCTGCTGCTGCTGCTGCGGTGGAGGAGGAGGAGGAGGAGGAGGAGGATCCGACCCATAGCTGAACTCCTGCCCGATACTTGGTCTATGCTCCCGCCGGGCCGGCGGCTCCCCGCTGCTGCGTGTACTCATCGCCGTCCCCCCGCGCTCGTGCTCCCGCTTCTTGGCCGGGAAGGTCGGGAACGCGTTGTCGAACTGCGGCGCCTTGGGGCTGGCGGCGTCGTTGTGCAGGCGCGCTTTCTCGGCCGCTTTCCACTCTTGCATCGTCTGTTTCTTGGGTTTGGGGTCCGCTTTCGGCGCGGCGGAAACGGGGAGGCCTGCTACGGCGGCTTTTTGGGCCGCGGCGCGGAGGTCGGGTTGCCGGTGCTGTTGATGATGGGGTTGGTCGACAGGCGGGGGGCGGGGCCGTTGTTCGCGCTGCTGCTGACGGGGGCTGGGCTGGGCGTGCCCGTTGCGGGGGTCGGCGGGGCGGATCTGTTCCGCGGGCGGAGCGGGCTGGCGGGGCCGCTCTTGCGGGGTGGGGGGTGCTTGCTGGTAGGGCTGGCTCGCTACGGCGGGCGCCTGGACCTGTGGAGGGGGTGGGGCTCGCTGCGTTGCCGCCGGAGGAGCAGTCGCCTGCGGCGTGCTCCTCCCCGGCCGCTGCTGGTACCGAGGGTCGTAGTTCCGCTCGTACTGCTCCTGTGGCGGTGGGGGTGGTGCTTGAGGGATGGCGGGGGACTGCCGGCCTAGCCGGCCTCCGCTTATGGGACGCGGTTTCTGGCGTTCGTAGCCGCCGTAGTAGCCGTCGCTGTAGGCTGCCTGTTGCGGGTCGTTCGTCGGCTGTTGGGCATAGCCGGCGGACTGCTGCTGCTGCTGCTCGTAGCCCTGCCCATATCCTTGATCGTACTGCTGCTGGCCATTCGCCTGGTCGTAGGAGGGCTGTCGATACGGCTGTTGCGCCTGATCCCCGTAGCCGTGTTGCACCGGCGCCTGCTGCTGGGCTTGCTGGCCGTAGTAGCTGCGCGACGGCGGCTGGTAGGCTCCATTCGGGTCGTAGGCCATGCTGGGCCGATGAGATGGCGGAAACGACCCGCTTCAAGTCGCTGCCTTCAACGGCACCTCTGAGCCATAGCTGGGGAGCGGGTGGGTATCAATCGTCTTTCGAGTCCCGCTCTTGCCAAGTGGAGGCCGTCCAGCTTGCGTCACCGCTGCGGCTCAAGCAGGAGGACTGTGGCGCGGGCGAGACGAGGACGGCGCCTGCGACAGCACTCCCGGCTGAGTGAGCGACGTTGGGCTCGCGTGTCGACCGCCGATGTTCAACGATCATCACCTCAGCACGAGACGCGGCTCGTCCCTGCCCTGCGCCCAGCCTGCTTCGTGCTCCCCGCCCGCTTCGCCCGCTGCAGGTACCGCCCCGATTGGGCGCGCTCCTCAGCCACCTCACGTGGCGTCTCACCAGCCACGATGGGTCTCGCACCTCAGGCCGCCGACGAGGATCTGCGGATGATGTCGGGAGAGGCATTGGCCATCTCGAGCTCTCTCGCGCTCTCGAGCTTCATTGTACAGTATCCAGATCTTGGCCAAGCTCGCCCGCCTTCCTCCGCGTAGACCATGCTCCGCTCCGCCCTCCCCCGACCATCCCTCGCCTCCGACCTCCGCATCGCCTCCACGAGAGCTTGCGGCCTCGTCCCCGCAGCATCACATGCCAGGCGAAGCTTCCTGACAGCTCCCGACCCTCCTCGGCGAACTCCACGACAACCCGTCCGCGCACCCCCCAACACCGCCCGACGACACCTCAGCACCACCTCCAGCATGGCCGCCGCCGCCACCCGCACCGAAAGCGATGCCTTTGGCGAGATCCAAGTCCAAGATGATCGGTACTGGGGCGCGCAGACCGAGCGCTCGCTGGAGAACTTCAAGATCAACCAGCCCCATGATCGCATGCCGCCGCCCGTCGTCCGGGCATTCGGCATCCTCAAGGGCGCAGCCGCGACGGTGAACATGAAATACGGACTCGGTAAGGCACCACCAAGGACAACACCCTAGGACGAGTGGGCTGACGGGAACGTATCATGGCAGACCCCAAGCTGGGCCAAGCGATCCAGCAAGCCGCCGCCGAGGTCGCCTCCCTCCACCTGCTCGACCACTTCCCCCTCGTCGTCTGGCAGACGGGCTCGGGCACGCAGTCCAACATGAACGCCAACGAAGTCATCTCCAACCGCGCCATCGAGCTGCTCGGCGGCACCAAGGGCAGCAAGAAGCCCGTGCACCCCAACGACCACGTCAACATGTCCGCCAGCTCCAACGACACCTTCCCGACCGTCATGCACATCGCCGCCGTGCTCGAGTTCGAGGAGCAGCTCCTCCCCTCCCTGCGCGCACTGCGCGACGCGCTGGAGAAGAAGCGCGAGGCCTTCGAGCGCATCATCAAGATCGGCCGCACGCACCTCCAGGACGCCACGCCCCTGACCCTCGGGCAGGAGTTCTCCGGCTACGTCACGCAGCTGGACTACGGCGTGCAGCGGCTCGAGTCCGCGCTGCCGCGGCTGCGCCTCCTCGCGCAGGGCGGCACGGCCGTGGGGACCGGGCTCAATACCTTCACGGGCTTCGCGGAGGCGATCGCGGCGGAAGTCAGCACGATGACGGGCCACGCGTTCCAGACCGCACCGAACAAGTTCGAGGCGCTGGCCGCCCACGACGCGATCGTCGAGGCGCACGGCCAGCTCAACACGCTCGCGACCTCCTTGTTCAAGATCGCGCAGGACATCCGCCTCCTGGGCTCCGGCCCGCGGTGCGGCCTAGGCGAGCTGCGCCTGCCCGAGAACGAGCCCGGGTCGTCCATCATGCCGGGAAAGGTGAACCCGACGCAGTGCGAGAGCGTGACGATGCTGTGCTGCCAGGTCTTCGGCAACCAGGCCGCGGTCACGTTCGCGGGTTCGCAGGGGAACTTCGAGCTCAACGTCTTCAAGCCCGTCATGATCCGCAACCTGCTGCACTCCGCCCGCCTGCTCACGGACGGGATGACGTCCTTCCGCAAGCACCTCGTCGAGGGGCTGGAGGCGGACGAGAAGCGGATTAGTGCGCTGTTGGGGGAGAGTCTGATGCTGGTCACGTGTCTGAACCCCGTGATCGGGTACGATATGGCGTCCAAGGTGGCCAAGCACGCGCATAAGAAGGGGTTGACGCTCAAGCAGAGCGCGATGGAGCTGGGTGCGCTGAGCGAGGCGGAGTTCGACCGCACGGTGCGGCCGGAGTTGATGCTCGCGCCCAGGGAGCGGAAGGTGGCGGGCGGGGACGGGCAGCCCGGGGGGACGTGAGGGGGTGGCGGGGGGGGGGGGGGGGGGCCATACGTGTAGCGTGCGGTCTGGCGATGCGATCGGGTCTGCGAGTCCTGGGGCGGGCGATGATGAGGCGGGGTTCGTGGGTGTGCCGCGTGAAGCGCGTCTGGCCGTGATGTGGGGGGGCCACGAGCGTGTACATACATAGCGGACCACGCCCCGGCAACACAGCGCCGCTTCGTGCCGCCACCTGTGACGACGGCGCGCGTGCCTGCTTGCCAGCTTGCCAGAGGAATCACGATGTCCTGAGTAGGAGGGAGCCGTGCCCTGGCCCCTCCGCCCCGTTGACCGCGGCCACGACCCGCCCGCCGGCTGGCGTCGAGAGGTTCTCCTCCCTTGAGCCGACGAGTCGTCGTGGAGGGTGCGTGAGGCATGCCGGCGGTAGCGGGCGCACTGTACTATCTGTACCTCACGAGGCAATGTGGGGCGGCCATACCGCTGCGGCGGGGAAAGACGGGAAGCATGGGGTCGCGGGGGGGTTAACAAACCAGCCCAGGCGCAGGGAGGGACTGGGGCGCCCGGTGAGGTCAGGCACGGACGGGCATACTAGGACTGAGACGGCCGGCTGGCTGTACGTGGCCACTCATGATGATCATGCAGGCCCCCTGAAGGCTTCATGTCGCTGCGGCTTAATTTGGTTTCGTGTCTGATGCCGATATTGATGTTCGACCTTCAGCCTGTAGACTTGCTCTACGGATGGCGAAGGGCGGACGCTAGAAGGCGGTGTGTGGGAGATGGGCGGGGGGATTGTACGATAAGTCGGCCTGTAGTAGTGCGCATCGTGGGAAGCATGAGTGCGGGTTCCACCCGCTGGAGGACGTCGACGTCCGCCGCTTGCCAGCCTGGAATCTCTTTGTGCATGGTACAGTAGAGGAGTGCTGAGTATTTTACACACCCTCAGACGAACGATGTCGGTACGAGGATGCCCAAATACCCTGTCCTGGTGAATCCACGGGCTGTTTTGCGGGATGTGTAGGGGGCGTTGGCCGCAAGTAGAGAGCAGGTGCCCAGACCACGGTAGTGACTACGTGCGCCAGGCTCTGGTCCATGGCGGCGATGGTGCAGAGCGGTGTGCGACGGAGAGCCGCATGGCGTCTCACCCCGGCCGATAGAACCACCATCATGACGCCTGCGAAGCCGAACCATCGTGCTGGATCTCAATTGTAGTAGTAGTAGCTATATCTTGACATGTACATGTACGTACACGTACCTGCGAAGTCATCTCCGCGGTCCATCTCACCCCAATGTGCTCGTGCGAGGGCTCCAGGAGCTGCCGCTCGCGCACCTCATGCATGCACATCATGCAGGCCAGCTCCCTGGCATGTCACTCCGCAGCACTCCACTTCCCTCCAGCGCCACCGCGAACCTGGAATGCTGCCACGAAACCTTCCCACGCCAGAGTTTCGCAGACGGGGAAGGTTTTCGCGGGGTGGATCCAATCGTCTGCGTCAACAAGTACTACTGCCATCCCACCCCCAAGTGCCTACAGGCGAGGTATGGTATTATAAAGTCTTTGCGTGGTCCATCAATGAGTGTAAAGGTACGTATTCTGCCTCGACAGCTCGGTAGACCAGCCGGGATGGCCACCTGCAAGTCTCCCTCTCGGTCCCCCGTCGTCATATGAGGCAACACAAATAACACGCCTCGGCCCTGCAGTACCGAGAGAGCCAACAAGCTTCAACGTCTCGCGTCGCGTGGAGGCCGTCCGCCGCTACCGCGCCCCCGGGCGACTGCCGTGACCCAGTCGGTGGCACTGGACTCGTCCGGGGACTCATGTCGGCATGCAGAGTTGCAGATCCCCAGACGGCTTGCTCGCGTCGCCGTCTGATGACCAGGCGTATCGTTTCATAGATCTCCGCGCGCTCGAGCCTCGGAGTGTGCCGTGCAAGTGGGGTCGTTGACCACGCGTTCCAACAACCCAATGCCCGTGGCTCTCGCGTGGGGGGAAAGGCAAAGCGAGTTGCGTCAGTAGTGAGGCTGGCGGAAGAAGCCGAAACCGAGTGACAATCGTAACGACTTTGTCAATTCGCCACCAATCCCTCATCATCCTACAGGGTTTGGTGGTTGACGTATCGATACAGTAGGTGCTGTTACCTCACTATAGAGCCGAGGTGGTGCCTTCTCTTTGCAGAATCCTCGACACCATCTGCGCCCACTCGTCCCCTGAAACGACGTCAGAGTGGTGATCAGCAATTGGCATGCGGAGCCACGCCAATCACCCCCCGTCCTTAATCGACCTGCCATATCGGTCCGCAGGCGATGGGGGGAGGACAGTGGAGGCATATCCAGGGTTGACAGCTAACGAGAATAGGAGCTTGCGCCAGGGCCTTGGCCGGCCACGAGTCGGCAGGTTCCGAGGAGGGGTGGCCGCGCCACCACCGCCACATCTAGATCTCCGTGCCAGGGAAACCTTCGTCCGCCGGACGGTGAGACGGGGCCTGGGGAGCCACACGTGTGGAGAGAGATCGGCGTCAGCCTCAACGCACGACCACCGTTCGCCAAGCTCGCCGGCTGCTGCTTCCCGTCACTCCGGCTTCTCGGCACCCGGTGGAATCATGTATGCCTGGTCTGATTGGCCGACGGTGACGTTGGTCCCGTTTAGCCTGGAGGTACCCTTGCGGCGCTGTGGCGTTTCGTGGGAGTGGAGGAGCGGGACTCTCCGGTCGACGGCGCAGATATGTGGCGTCTGCCGACGATACAATAGGATGGGGGTCCAATTTTCTCGGCCGTCTGTCCCACAACGGTAACGTCGCAGAACCCAAAGGGTGTCTTGGCGGCAGTACTTCACTGTGACATCCATGGGTGGTGGACAGGCCTCATCAAGTCCTCGCTCGATGTGGTTGTTGCGTTCGTCGATCCTCTCATCTCACCTTAGCGCACCCGGCCTTCCGCTCCTTCACCACCTGCATGCTTTCCCCATGACTCTCATCACTTGCGAGAGTAGCGAGGAGAAGGTCTCGGAGTAAACATTGGGACAACGAGATAGCGCTGTTGACTGCCGCGCCTCCCTCATCGTCCGCTCCTGACTCGCTGCCGGACTACCCTTAGGTCTTGATGAGGAAGAGCCAGGGCACGACATCATCGCTTGCAGGTCGTTGCGCCAACTGCCGTGTAGCCACGATACCCTTGTCCTATAATGGAGCCGAAGTCAGCCACACGCGGTCGGTTAGCCGCGAGGATCTAGGCGCCCGGTGTGGCTCTCCAAGCCCGGACTGGCGCTATCGCAGATCTCGACTGTGGCGAAATGGGTCCAGACGGCGCTGATCTGCGTCCTCGCGCCCGTCGCCCACTGCTCTATCCGCCAGAAGGTTCGCTAGGACGTGGGCTACTGGGCCTTGCGGGAGCGCATGCCTGCCATGTGTTGTGGCTGAGCCCCATCCTGGACGGAGCCAACTGCGATCGACTCCCCTGCTCACCTGCCAACTCGGTGCCTCACCCGATCGTGGAGGCTCACTGGCATTGCTGCTGTCGTCGAGGCTAGCCAGGCCATCGGGCCTGACATCCTAGCCCCAGCCATCTAGCCCTGGCCCAATCTCCATGAACTGTCATTGAGCGTCGCGGACCGTGGTCGAATGCAGTATACAGCGTCACGCTCTCTGACGGAAGCGGTGCGAATCGCCACGACAGGTCTGTCTCGGCGGAGGCTCTACGCCCGTGGATCCTTTCCTTCCTCAGGCTGGTCCAATGCATTCGTCGGAGCTTCCGCTGTCGTCGCCCATTGCAGACAGGAGCCCTTGTGGGGTCTCGTTTGTCGTGCTTTGCGAGTCGACCTTGTTTGGCTGCGCTCTTTCATCATCGTCGTTCGCATTTCGCATCATCGCACCGATCTAGGGTCGCCGTTCTGCTCAGGCTGCGTCGGGTCCACCAGCAGGTCAACCTCGCCTTCCGCCTCTGCCTGACGACCAACGCCTTGCGCGGCACCGGCACAAGCTCTGCGACTGACTGACCACGACTAACGACTACCGTCCCGACAGAGCCTCTCCTCGCTTGGTGCCTCCTAGCGAACCGTACCTGGATACGAACCCCGTAACCCAAAGACTCGAGATCACACGTCGCTCTTGGCGCCCGTCGCGATTGCGCCGAAGCCTTGTCTAGAGCGACTGGAGCAATGAAGCAGCGCGCACTCGGCGGTCAAGCTATTGCGTCCCCCAAACACACCCCGGCTGCGCAGTGCAGCTGATGCAATTCCACACAGCATCGCGGATCTGTGCCATCGCGGGATGTCCAACCCCTCCACTCACAGCCATTACCTGCCCATCGCGACAGGATTAGGAAGAGGCACGGGATCCGGTCTGGACGGCGCCCCTCGACCGGACGCGACCAGCGCGACCGCGTTGCTGTCCAGCGCACCCCGTCAACTGCCGACCGCGAACAGCGCCAAGAGGCGCAAGCCAAGCAGGGCGAGAGGCAGCAAGCCGCTGTCGAAGTCTCATCCCACACCGGAGGCTCGAGACGCAGCCATGTCAGACTCCGACAGCGACAAGAAGCGCAACAAGCTAGGCTACCAAAGGATCTCGATCGCATGCGGTATGTTGCCGTGCCTCCGTCGCTCCCGGGCCACGACAGACTGCTGTCAGGTTTGAGGGTTGCGTTCACATCGCTGACAAGCTCAGCAATCTGTCGCCGGCGGAAGATACGCTGCATCATAGCGAACAACGATTCCCAGCAGCGATGTCAAAATTGCATCCGGCTCAAGAAGGAGTGCGTCTTCCATCCCGTGGACCAGCCTGGAGCCGTCGAGAACCGGTCTGAGTCGTCTGGAGGAAAGCTAGGCACCGGCTCAGGCCCTTCCTCCGTCGTCTCATCGTCTCCTCCGAATCAAGGCGGACAGTCGATCTTCGAATCGACCCATGAATTCGCCGCATTCCCGACGGTGCCATCGAACGCGCCGAGCACGTACGAGGGGCTCTACGTCGAGTCAAGCAGCGCCCACACTGTCCAAGGCAGCATGCGCTACGCGGCGCCTGCAAATCTGGTGGGCCCGGACCGCAGAGCAGGAGGCTTCGTGCACGCGGTCGACGATTACAGGGCCAGTCACGAGTCGCGCGCGTGGTCGACGTCTGCGACTCTGGATGCGTCTGCCAGCGGGCTGCAGCCCGGACACAACGATGCGATGCCGCAGATGTTCTCGCGGTACATCAACCATTCCGGCCTGAACGCCGACTACGCCCCCTTCCCCGCGAGCGACCCGATGCACGCTCAGGACCAGTTCCAGAACGCGCAGGGGTTCGCGTACGCGCAGCACAACGACCGGATAGCTTGGCAGCAGCAGCAGCAGCAGCAGCAACACCAACAACAACAGCTGCACCAACCAGGCCCGCGCTCCGTCTCCTACGGCCAGCTCGACCACCTCCAACAAGCCCACGCGACGGCCTACCCGCCGGTCTTCCACACCCACCCGCACTCCCAGCCCCTGACGAACCAGTACCCCCTCCCTCCCCTGCACACCCAGACCGCGGTGCCCCTGCCCCGAGACGCGCACGCCTCGCGCTCCGCCCCGGCCAGACCCGCGGGGCCGCACGCGCTGTACCCGAGCCCGTTCATGTTCCAGCCGCTGCCAGACCCGGCGGGCGCGGGACCGCCGCCGCATCTGGGCGCGCAGCAGCAGCCGCAGCACGCGTACGCGCCCACGGGCTGGTACCCGGATCCGGTGGGGTATGAGTCGGTGTCGGAGGAGCCGGAGGGGTACGAGGGGACGGAGAGCCGGCCTGGATGAGGTGGCGTGGCAGAGGGGGGGTTTTGGAAGGGCTGCGGGGATTACGCAGGGGCGAGAGCGTCACGGCAGAGGCTACCAGAGCCGCGAGGGCCGCGGAGGGACGAGCGAGCGAGACTCACCGCACCCGATGTTGCCCGGGAATCACGGCGCGCATTCGTAAAGATGGCGCGCATTCAGGGGAGCTCTGGGCAAGGCGCGAGAGCCGGAGAGCCGAGGGAAGGACTGTGGACTCACCAGGAGCTGTCATCTGGGCTCATCCGAAGGCTGCGAGAGCGGTGTGCGAGGGCTTGGCGGGAGGTCGAAAGGGGTCCGGGCTTGGGCAAGGGTGAGAGGGAGGAATGCACACACAGGAAGGGAGGCGCACACGGTGGCGGTGTCCACGGTGGCGGTGTTCACGGTGGTGGTCAGGGCAGGGCCGGTGGCGGGGAGAAATCCGTGCTGGAGTCGGAGGCGGTAGTGGGCAACAGTGGATTACCTACGCCCTTGTACTCTATATGCACCACTTGTCCCCAATCGCCCTCAAATGTCTCCTCGATGGCTTGAGTCAGCTACCCCGTTGCCCAACTTTCCAGGCTTGCGTCCTGGTACCGTGGCCCCGTTTTCGTCCTGGACGGTGGATGGGACTCTGGAGACACGGAAGGCCGACCCGACCACTCGCGAGTTTCCCGCACCTTGTGTACCATGCTCGAAGGTGACTGACAGCTTCAGCGACTCCACTCGGAGCATCCTCCACTCGTTCCATCCACGTAGCGACGAGAGATGTTCGGCCGTCACGCTTCCAGCGAAGTGGAATCTGCATCTCAGTTGTGCAAGCTCGCGATGTTCGGCGGACAGAGTTGGGGAAAAGGTGCTTCCCGCGCTTCCGACGGAGCTCGACGCAACTCGTCTGCAACAGTACCTAGTGGCACCAATTGGCCGGCAGTGTCACTCGGTCAAGCTCTGCGCTGATATGCGATAGGCACGGCTCCATACCTTCCAAGAAGGACCCAGTACGGAGATGTGTCGTTCGCGAGTCACCTGGTCCCTCTAGCATCTGCCAGCCATGGACTACATGTGTTCTCTCATGCTGCGTAGAGTCCCACTGGAGATATGACCGCTTCGGCTATCCGCAATATGCCCTGTCCCGGAATCCGGATAGAGTCCACTGTACGAAGCGTATGGGCGGCAGCCACTGCAAATCTCACTGGACACGAATACAAGCCCTCCATTCCGGCATCCACGGATACCAGCCGGGAGGCCTGGCTCCGGGGACCGGGTTGGCCCGGGACATATGTACGACGGGGACGGGCCAATCAGCGTGGCAAGGCCTCTCGCCCACGCCAAGTTGCTCTCAAGTCGCCGCAGTGCACTGCGAGATGCGCAGGTGCTCGTGGGATGGGCCAAGAGAGGAATCGGAGGAGACTGTTCGACTATGCCAGTGAAGCCGATCCTAGCCGTTCGAGTCCAACAATGCGGTTATTTCTCGGACCCGTTGTGGGGACTCGCGGTGGTAGGCCTGCGGTCGATGGGCCTACAACGTACTGCTGTGCCTGCCTTCGGCTTCAGACTGCTCTTTCCAGGTGTAGTGCCGCAAGGCGTGAACTCGAGGCTCGGTCTCGAAGCTTCTGTGGATAAGGAACTCCAACCAGTCCGCCGGGGCTCTCCGCAGCCATATGAGGTCCGGTCCTGGCCAGCGCATGTGATCGAGCTTCGCCAGGGGCCTCGGCGATCCGCTCCTCCAGAGCAGCGCTAGACAGCATGACGAGAGGCGCCGCAGCCACGGTGTCATGATGAAATCAACTTCATTCCAGAAGGAGCGGAACGGGCAGCTGTTCGCCGGCCCTTGCGTGCCTATTGGCCACAGCGTGGTCACGAGGGAGGGCCAGGGCACGGCTAGAGCGGGGCGGTGGAGGCGTTAGCAGTGGACGTCGCCGCAACAGCTGTGGCAGTCGGAGGTAGTGGCTGCAGGCAACGACATTCGGCTCGATCATGTGGCCTGTGCTCTGATGACGCGCTCCGTGCGACGCAATAGCTGGCCCCGCAATGCCCCTCACGCGTGAATAAAACCCTCCACTGCCAGTGTTTCCTGCTCTGCAACAACAATCCCACTCCCATCCACACACAGAGCCACTCA
This sequence comes from Teratosphaeriaceae sp. CCFEE 6253, assembly GCA_033119285.1. Lineage (NCBI taxonomy): Eukaryota > Fungi > Ascomycota > Dothideomycetes > Mycosphaerellales > Teratosphaeriaceae > Teratosphaeriaceae sp. CCFEE 6253. The sequence goes on from JAWDJV010000301.1 coordinate 20,889, forward strand.
CCAGACCAACCAACCAAACACAACCGCCAACATGTCTGACTCCATGTACGTTCGCACCCTGTGAGAAAGAGATACCAGCGTAACAGGACACTGACATCAGCCAGGCGTCAATCCACCACCGACAAGGTCGCCTCGAGCGTCAAGCCCGACAGCCAGAAGTCCACCCTCGAGCAGGGCACCGACTCCCTCAAGGGCACAGCCGACTCCATCGCCGGCAAGGCTCAGCCTGGTACGACCCCACACCGATGCACCAAACATAAGTCTTTCGCTGACAAGGTCCACAGACAGCGAGAAGGGTATGGGCCAGAAGGCCTCCGACGCCGTCTCCGGCGGCGGCAAGGACGCCCAGAAGGAGGGCGGTGGGCTGTTGAACTCGGCCTCCGAGGGTCTCTCCAACGCCGCGACGTCCGCTCAGGACGCTCTCGGGCTCGGCAGTACGTGCTCCCACTACATACCGGTCAACTTGTCCATGACGCTGACACCACACGCAGAGAAGTAGAGTCGACCATGCTCCCGAACGCCTAGACACTTCTCTTCTTGTGCCGACGAGGCTGGGACAGGGATGGCGGCAGGCGAGGTGACGAAAGATCAACGGCTACTCGGTTCCTCACATCGGTGCACGATGGATCATATGCTGCAGAAGTATGCATAGTCAGACAATGAATGCCGGAAGGCTTGCCTGATCATTTCTCGTTTCAACCGCTCCTGTTCCGATGACATTTGTCAGGCGTCCTCTCATGTGCTTTTGTCGATTGCCGTGGCGTGTGTCGACACCGCATTGTACTACACCTTCATTGGTGACCTGGATCATGTGCAATGTTTCGATCGACAGCGCGACATGAATTCCATCGCAGAATTGCCACCCAAAGGCGTCATTGTTGGTGCTATCCCAAGTTGTGTTAGCATGCACATGTACTGCCGAAGCAACGAGCACCAACACACGCCCCACTTTGTGGTGCTGGTGGTCATTCCAGACATCAAGCTACCGTTACTCGTGAGCATTGAATCAGTAACATAGAGCCAATAGGAGACCGTTGCTTGGTCTCCATTCGGACATGCTGAGGCTGGACCGACGTACCACATCCAACTGCGTTGAGGCTCGTAATCATCCATACATGTACGCCGCTAATGCTACACTACCCTACTCGTAAAACCATCACAATCTGCCACTCGTCGGTGTGCTTCACAGATCCCCCTTCGCCACGAACGGCTCCAGCCGCTCCTTGAGCTCCTGCACGCTCATCGCCTCCCCGCTCCAGTACGCCAGCTCCTCCTTGCCCGGCCCTCCCATGCTCTTCGGCGGCACGACGACATCGGACACGACATGGATCACGCCGTCCTGCGCAATCCCATCCTGGATCGTGACGGTGGAGAACGCGTTGAGCTTCATGCGGATGTAGCCCCCGTACCGGAAGATGTCGACCGCGAGCGTCTTGCCCTCGAGCAT
>JAWDJV010000302.1:0-22305 GCA_033119285.1 Teratosphaeriaceae sp. CCFEE 6253
GTGGGCTACGTGGTCAAGATCCCGAACAATCTGTCCGACGAGGTGCAGCTCGAGCTACGCGCCCGCGGCGACCACAAGAGCGTGCCGACCGAGTGTACGCACAACTTCACGGCGGATTACGTGTGGAAGGCTACGAGCTTCGACCGCATGCAGCACGCCATGAAGACGTTCGCGATTGACGAGATGAGCGTGAGCGGGTATATCTTCCATCGTCTGCTTGGGCACGAGGTGGCCGCCGCACCGATGAAAGTCGCCATGCCAAGGAAGTTCTCCGTGCCCAACCTGCCGGACTTGAACGGCAGCCAGATCCAGGCGGTCAAGTCCGTGTTGCAGAAGCCGCTGAGCTTGATCCAGGGGCCGCCGGGTACAGGCAAGACGGTCACGTCGGCGACCATCATCTACCACCTAAGCAAGATCAACGGCGGACAAGTCTTGGTATGTGCTCCCTCCAACGTGGCAGTCGATCAGCTCTGCGAACGCATCCACAAGACCGGGCTCAAATGCGTCCGCGTCACCGCCAAATCTCGCGAGGACGTCGATTCGCCCGTCGCCTTCCTCTCCCTGCACCGCCAGGTCCAGATGAACGACACCAACGTGGAACTCAACAAGCTCAACCAGCTGAAAGCCGAGCTCGGCGAGCTGTCGTCCCAGGACGAGAAGAAGTTCAAAGCGCTGACCCGCGCCGCCGAGCGCGAGATCCTGAGCAACGCGGATGTCATCTGCTGCACCTGCGTTGGCGCAGGGGACCCACGACTGGCGAAGTTGAAATTCAGGACGGTGTTGATCGACGAGAGCACGCAGTCGGCGGAGCCCGAGTGCATGATCCCGCTGGTGCTGGGCTGTAAGCAAGTCGTGCTGGTTGGGGACCATCAGCAACTCGGCCCGGTCATCATGAACAAGAAGGCGGCTAAGGCGGGGCTGAATCAGAGTCTGTTCGAGCGGCTCGTCATCCTGGGCTGCGCGCCGATCAGACTGCAGGTGCAGTACCGCATGCACCCCTGCCTGAGCGAGTTCCCGAGCAACATGTTCTACGAAGGGAGTCTACAGAATGGGATCACGATGCACGAGCGCCTGCTCAAGCACGTCGACTTCCCCTGGCCCGTCGCGGACGCACCGATGATGTTCTGGAGCAATCTCGGCAATGAGGAGATTTCGGCGTCCGGGACCAGCTACTTGAATAGGACGGAGGCGACGAATGTGGTGAAAATTGTGGAGCGCTTTTTCAAGGCGGGCGTGCAGCCGGCGAGTATCGGGATCATCACGCCGTATGAGGGGCAAAGGAGCTACGTGGTGCAGAGCATGCAGCAGACGGGGACGTTCACCAAGGATGTCTACAAGGAGATCGAGGTCGCGTCTGTGGACGCGTTCCAGGGGCGCGAGAAGGACTTCATCGTCCTCTCCTGCGTGCGCTCGAACGACCACCAGGGGATCGGCTTCCTGTCCGATCCCCGGCGGCTGAACGTCGCGTTGACCCGCGCGAAATACGGGCTGGTGATCTTGGGCAATCCGAAGGTGCTGAGCAAGCACCCACTGTGGCACTACCTGCTTCTGCATTTCAAGGAGCGCGGGTGTCTGGTCGAGGGCGCGCTGTCGAACCTGCAGGTCAGTCTGCTGCAGTTCGGCCGGCCGAAAGCAAGTTATCGCGGCCCGCAGCGGTATCAGATGGCGTGGCAGCACGCGAACCAGATGGCTGCTTCCACCGGCGCGCGAGTGAATGGCACGGCGGCGGCGGGTGGTGCGAGGCAGCCGGGCACGACGGTGGACGCGAACAGTGTCGTGGGTTATATCCCGGACGATGTGAGCAGTGTGCAGTCTAGCACGCTTGGAGGTGGGGCAGTACTGCCGATGCAGCAGGCGCAGTACCCGGCTGTGTTCCAGGGTTTCCAAGAGACATGGCCGACGCTTGCCGCGCAGCAGCAGCGGAATGGCCTGGCGCCAATGCCAGTCTCGAAGCAGGCCGTGCCGAATGCGCCGGGCAGTGTCGCGGGCGAGAGTGTCGCGGCGTCGGAGCTTACGGAAGCTACGACTGCGACGAATGGAGCGGGTGGCGGGACGAGGCAGCCGGGTCAGGGGGGTGTGAGATTGTCTGGACTCAGCATCAACGACTTGAACAAGCAGGCGAGCTTGAGCCAGTCGGACAAGTTGCGGCGGTACGTTGAGGGCCAGGTGCCGCAGCAGCATCAACAGTTGCCGATCGGAGCGGGCCGGCATCAGGTCCAGCACGGGGACGAGGATGCGAGGAGTGTAAGCACGGCGTTTGCGTCGCAGGTGGGATGATTGAGGGCGCCTGTGCAATAATCACGACTGCGCTCGTGGGAAGCCTTGACGATCTTGCCAAGTTGGTGTGTCTATCTGACATGCCTGCCTGCGAAGAGCAGCGGTGCGCCGGTCGCCTGCGGCACAATTACTGCAGCGCTGGAGGACAGTGGGCTTGGCTAGGCCTGGGTGAGCGAGTGAAGCTCGAGACGACCTGAACGGCGAATGGACAAGCCACTGCACGAGGAGTACGAGCTACCGACTCGCTGCATCTGGACGCAGCTTATGCCTTCCACGATGCCAGCCTGCACCGACCCGCCCAGCTCGCGTCACGCACATGCAGCCTGCTGCTAGCAGCACATTGCTCACTCCGCGGCAGTGCCATTGGAGGGTCACGAGAGGACGCGAGGACGACAGAGACTGCTTGCTTGTACTTGTTAACTTTGCTTGGTGCTGCGTTCAATGGGTCGTCGGTAACAGCGATCGATGGCCCGTACCCTCTTTTGACCTGACTGCAGTGGGGGACAATGCAAACGTCCGTTGATAGATACCACGGAACCTGTCAACTCGTTGCCGTTGGTCACCGTGTGATCTGTACTTGTGTCAATTAACCGTCTTTCAATTCACAGTGACCATGCTGCGGGAGGATGGACTGGTGGGTCGAAGCCATGCGCTCCTAATCGTCGTCAGACACTACTACTGCCCGTCCTATGCTCTGCTGAATGAGCTAGTTATGCTATGAGTCAGGGTCACGGGTGCAGTTGAAATCGTGAAGTCAACGGCTCTCGTCTGCACACATCAAACGACAATCCGTTCAGCAGCGACATGGCCACCCCGGCGACACGCCCGCCTGCAGACGTCCCAGTGACTGAAGCGAGCCAGGCGGACGCGTCCACATTGTGCACAATCGTTCCTCGCGCATTTCACCCGGTCAACCCTTATATCAAGAAGACCATGCCGGACACGCCCGACATGCGCAGCTGGTGGTCCCGCATCTTCACCGACGAGATCAACGACAAGAATGCGCATCTGCTTGCCGCCGTGGACCCGAACTCTGGCACTGCTGTCGGCATACTGAGTATGCGACGTATGACTGCGCAGCAAAAGGGTGCAGGCGCGTGGAGCATGTACAGCCTCACACCGGACCACGACGAGGAGAATTATAGAGCCATGATCGACAGCATGGGTCAATGTCGCGAGCGACTGATGCTGGGCCGGCCTCACATGCTCATCCAGCTGTTCGGAGTCGACGATGCCTACAAGGGTAAGCACATCGGGCAGAGGCTGCTGGTCCGGGCGTGCGAGCTGGGGGATGCGGCCGGTTTGGACATCTTCGTCCAAGCGAACGGAACCGCGGCGCCATTCTATTGCAAGCAGGGTTTCTGCGTTGAGGACGAGGTGGTCATGCCGGACGGAGTGTATGTCGAGTGCATGCTCGTTCGCCGTTGCCGGTAGAGGTGCTGGCGACCTCTACCGGCATGTCTACCAAAGTGTCTAGTTACGGCGAGTCAATATGGTCCGGCCTGGAAGGCGACTTGTGCATCGGGGATGGGTCGTCTTGCCGTCACTTGCTCGTGAACGAGACGGGTCGGTGACATTCGGCATGGGCGATGCTCTCAGGTGGTCTCGTCCGCATTGGCATGAGATTGCTGGAGCGGACGTGAAGCCCGCCTACCAAGGTTGCAGCCGTTGAAGTCTCGAAGCTCCCGCATCCCGACTTCAGCTTTCTCTTGTCTCATTTTGATTCAGTCGAAGGGAGATATCAACGCGTCCCCTCGGGATCGGCGCGTGCGGAATGCAATGGCACAAGCCGGTGCGATTGAGCAGAGCAAGTGCTCTCAGGCCCCCGCTGGTGATTCACCTCTTGCACCCGCCGGGAATCTGACATATGTACGTAGAGGCACAGCACTAGAGGAACAACTCTCAGGCAGCCCGGTAGAGAATGTTCCGGAGGTAGCTCGCGTGCGTGCAAGACTGTGGCCCGTCTAGTCGCTGCCCTTCCACCTTCATCATCTCACGGCGTCCCCGCATGAGCCGAGTGAGCCTCGGCATTTCCGCTGCCTCTACACATTCAGACCATGTCGCGGCCCACCGCAGCAGCCTCTTGTGGCATACAATCACCATGGCACACGCCTCGTCCGCTGCGGATCTCTCGGTGTCCACTCTGTTCAGCTTCAAGGATCATGTCGTGCTGGTCACAGGCGGGGCCACCGGGCTGGGCGAGATGGCCGCTCAAGCGTTCGTTCAAAACGGTGCCACGGTGATCATTGCCAGTCGGAAGCAGAGCGAGCTCGAAAAGACATCCCAACGACTCAACCAGCTCGGCCCGGGCAAGTGTGACTTTGTGACGGCCGACCTGGCCAACAAGGCCGGGTGCGTGGAGCTGTGCGAGAAGGTCAAGCAGAAGACTGACCGTCTGACGGTCTTGATCAACAACTCGGGTGCAACCTGGTAAGCAGCTTTCATGCATCTTGTCTCGTTGGTCTGACAGCAACAGGGGCGCTGCATACGATGACTTTCCCGAGTCAGGCTGGGACAAGATCTACGCTTTGAATGTCAAGGCGATGTTCTACACGACCGTCGGCCTGAACGACCTCCTCGTCAAAGGAGCTACAGCCGATCAGCCCAGCCGTGTGATCAACATCGCTTCGATGGCCGGCATCATGACTTCGGATGTCACTTCGGGACCGGAAGGCGGGCTCGCCGCGCCTGGCACCGGCACCTACAGCTACGGTCCCAGCAAGGCAGCATGCATCCACCTGTCGAAGATGCAGGCGAGCAAGTTGATGACGGAACACGTCACTGTCAACTGCATCTGTCCCGGCGTGTTCCCTTCCCGCATGACCGCCTTTGGCATGCGAGAGGCCATGGACACGCTCGTATCGGGCCAGCCTTCGGGCAGAGTGGGCAAGCCGGAGGACTTTGCGGGTCTGGTGCTCTTCTTGTCCAGTCTGGGAGCAGCGCACATGACCGGCAACGTGCTTGAGATCGATGGTGGGAGCGTGCTGAGTGGCTTCAAGAGTAAGAAGAAGAACCAGAGTAAGATGTGATAGCGTGAACAAGACTCGTCCGTTCATCAAAGGTTCCAAGTGCACATAAATGCCCGTCTCACGCCTGAGGCACCACGCTGGTGCATAAATCTTCCCCCCCCGTCTCCTCGCCTTGCATCCAATGGACATCACCCTTGACGATACTGGCACAATGGCTATCTTGGCAGACTCGCCCGTCGAGAGACTCCCCGAAGAGCTTCTGCTGCACATCTTGTCTTACCTTGAGAACGACCCTCCGTCGCAGACCAACCTGCGTGAGGAGCCGTCGCTCGAGCTCTTTCGTTCCCATCAACAACCGCTGAAGCACGTCTCCACGGTGTCGAAACAATGGCGGCGCCTTGGTCTTCCGTTGCTCTTCAAGCATGCCCGCCTGCGACTCGACGGTCCACTTCAGCAAGCCTGGGGCGATTGTGCCTGTGGTGGCAAATCAATGACTCGCCGGCTCGCAGGGCTTCAGACCAGCTGCGATGACAGACGTGCCGAGCAATTCCACCTAGATCTGGTCGAGGATGCGGTCAACTACTTGCAGAACGTGGACACGCATACGACCAGTCATGATCGCCAGACAGCATCCGACGCCCCCACTGCGAGACACATCTTCTTTGCTTGGGCCCCTTCATTCTATCACACCGTCGATGACTTCCTAGCCTTTGTGAAGCACAATGATCTGGCAACGAAAGTGGAAAGCTTCGTTCTGATGACCGGCAACATGCTGTCTGGCAAGCTCGACCGCTTCCCTCACCGCGCTGCTGGGGCAGAGCGGGACTGGCGCTACCGCTGTGCTGCCGCTCTCTGGCCACATTTGCTGGCCGTGCTGGATCTCCAGAGAATCGTAGTCCTCGCGCCGCCAACAGATCTGGCGTGCCTGACAAACTCTGCCATTGATACGTTCGGTATGTCGGGGGTGCACCCATTGGCGAGAGCTTCTGCTGACAGCAAATCAGGCGACTGGGTAAGAGGGCACGCCAGAATGCGTGTGGAACTTGCGAAGACGCATGCTGACAAGTTCACACTTTACTTCCAGGCATTTGGAGACATGGCTTTCCACATCCTTGATTTACGCCTCGATGTGAATGCACCCTCGACCTCGCCACTGCTTGGCAGGACCGTCGATTACGCTACGCTAGACCACACACCACGCCGATACCCGGGTATCGCTGGGTCTAGCATACTCAATCTACGCCCGTGGCACCACATCACAATCAACGAGGGCGCTTTCCTCAAAGCCTACGGCACCTACGAATACTTTGAGCGCGGTCCGCCATCGCTCATATACAGCATCAAAGATTGTCTGACACCACGGTCTACCTACTCCGCCAGCGTGCAGCGCCTGTCTCGCGCACCGTTGGCAAGCCTTCGGAGATTGACTTACATTGGCATCTTTCCATTCGCTAATCACCTCGACTTCCGAGAGCTTCTCCCTCAGCTCGAGGAGCTCGATCTTCAGCTCGCTCCTACATCTTCACCTCACGGCCGTAGCATTCTCAACGATCCGAGCCGTGTCGGCAAGGCCGAGCTACAAGATTGCTGGTCGGAACTCATCACCATCTATCAAACTCTGGCGAATCAGCTGGCGACCTTTCGTATCACGGAGGGAAATATGCCACGCTTGAGGAGGCTGCTGTGCCGGGATATGGAGCGACAAACGCTCCATGTAGAGTTGGATGACGTCTTCATCGGGCTTTGCTTACCAGCCTGGGCAGAGATGGAGGACGGCGTGTTTGTGAGGTTGCAAATGAGTGCCGAGTCAGACACGTTGTTGGAGGGATGAAAATGGCGAGCACATGGGTATCGTATGACACGAGTAAGCCTCTGAACGAGAGTCACTAAAGCTTTAGTCGCCATCTTCTCACACCGACACTGGCATCGTGCTGGGCTACTTGGGATCGAGAAGAGATGTCGGCGGAGTGTGCGCGTAGAGCCAGCATCTGCAAGCGCCGCTGGTCCCGCGTCTATTGTTCACACTTGATGCGACTCATGTTGAGCGACGGCCCGGTATATTGCATCTGATGCACTGACGTAGACTTAGACCCGGACCCCAGCGTTACTGCAATGACGAATCCTAATCGTGGTTCTAGCAAGCTGTTCAGCTGTGGGAAACTCAAAAGCATAAGGTATACATGGACACGCTTGATTGTGATGACAGTACCCGGATGCCCGAGTGGGAAAGAGAATGAAACAACAATCGATCGTAAGTTATAAGTGCAAGCGGGGCATCCAGTCCACAACTCCGACTCACAGCACCAAAAGATAGTCAACATGAAGTTCATCATTCTCGCCCTCGCCACTGTCGTCGGCACAGGAGTTGGTCAACTACTCATGCCACACTGGACAACGTCCAGCGCATTGACCGTACCTTCAACATTCGCCACCATCACGACTCTTCCCGATGAAACCAAGCGCACCTGCACTGAATCAGGGTGAGATTCCAGGGATGGCATTGTCCGCACTGTAGTAGTTGTGCTAACGCAGCTACTCGTTGCTTGCTAGGACGCTTCGACCTTGCGTGATCCACACGGCGATCACCGCCGATCCCGCCATGCAAGACCCATCCGCTATGAGCTACTTTGAGTCGGTATTGTCGGCAGCGTCTGAGCATGCCCTTGCCGCACCGACAGGATCCGACGGCTATTCCGTCCCTCGTGGCAATGGCTTTCACTGGAACCACATCAGCACGCAGGAACCGCACACCGCCATGGAGGTAGCCACGACAACGCACGATCTCGGATGCACTACCAATGGCGTCCCCACGTCCACCCAGACATCACTGCTCGTGCTCAGCTACATCGGCGGGCGAGCACTGCACGCCACTATCACTGCTGAGCCTACCAGAGCCTGCGAGCTATACTGCGAAGAAGGAGCCTGCAACATACCTCATTCATCGGACTCGTAGACCTGCGAGTTCGCTCAAATGTGGAAGTAACAGGCTGCACGAATCCCGAACGCAGCAACTTGCGGGGTGCACGAACGCTCCGAGTGCGACACGATCTGCCCTGGAGCATGTCATGTCTTTGCTGTGGGGGTGAAGGTATCTCGGTTCGGTACTGCGGAGTGAATCATAGCATCTCAAATCCATGGACATGAGGACTGAACAACACGAGGCATCTTGGGACAGCTCAGCACACGCATCTCAAGATGTACATCAATGTGTACGCCTGCGGACATCAAGTACATATATAGATATTGGCAAACCACCGTGTGCTGCTTCGGGTGCCTTGGCAAGGTCCCTGCCATGCTTCTTCACCCTTTCCGACTCTCCAGTGGCCAAGCCACTCGAGACATCTTGAATCGGCTAAACAACACTCGCGATGCCAACCACATGCGGCAGGTGGCTGCGACCCGGCCACGACGGCCCGAGTATCCAGCCCGTATGCCTCTACTCCGCATGTGTGCCGGCTCGAGCGGAGCATGACAGCTCCGAACCGTTGATATGCGGGTCCATATGGCATCACAAGCCCGCAAGCACGCATCAAGTTCATCCACCATCGGAGTACTCGCTCTAGGTGCAGATGTAATGGGTGTCCCGAGCGCGGTGGGGGTAGGTACGGCTCAGCATATATGTCTCGGCTGCTCACTGCATATCGAGTTCGTCCTTTCAACAGAGCAGGAAGACTTCCAACCAGATGAGAGTCACATTGACGAGAACAGCGCTTGCTGTTGTGTTCGGGGCCATCGCTGCTGCACAGGTCTCGCCACCGCCAATTCCTGGGTCACCACAGATCATCCAGAACGGTGACTTCGCCAACAGCACCACTGGATGGCAATCAAATCCCCCTGGGACGATCAGAAATGGGCTTTATTGCATCGATGTTCCAGCTGGATCACTGGGGAACAGCAGCTATCTGCGTACAGGCTACACATTCCTCGAGACGAAGAATGATGTCTACACCTTGAACTTTACAGCTTCTTCTTCCGTTGGGTACGATGTCGTCGTTCAAACCCCTGACCCGCCACTCGACCCAAACCTCAATATGTCCGCTGCTCTGACGACGTCGCCTTACACATTCAGCATGACCTTCTCGCCAGCGAATCAGGCGCCCAATGCCACGTTGGAATTCAACCTGGGCGGCAATCCGGCAGCCGCGACTGTCTGTGTTGGAGACGTCTCTATGAAGCGCATTGATCGAAGCGGCTTTAGGCAGGACTATGGTCCCGCTATCAAGATCAACCAGCTCGGATATCTCACCAATGGGCCGAAGATGGCGACACTCGCAGCGCAGCCGAACGCCTCAGCACCTTGGGTGTTGTACAACGCCGCTGGAGACGCTTGTGCTACTGGTCAAGCGAAATACCGTGGTCTTGACGCAGCCTCCAACCAGACCGTCAGCATCATCGACTTCACCACATTCACGACTTCAGGCCACAACTATATCTTGACCGCAGGCGGAAGTACCAGCTACCCTTTCAGCATATCTCCTACACTGTACAACGACCTCCGACAGGACTCCTTGCGCTTCTTCTATCAGCAGCGGAGCGGCATAGCCATCAATGGTGACCTTGTGGGCCCGCAATACGCTCGAGCCGCTGGTCATGTCCAAGTGCCTCCAAATAAGGGCGACGTAGCTGTACCGTGCCAGACAGTGCATGACTCGCTCATCGCTTACCTGGAGCCGTGGTCTTGCAATTATACCCTCGATGTCACACAAGGCTGGTACGACGCCGGAGACCAGGGCAAGTACGTCGTGAATGGCGGGATCTCTGCTGCGCAGCTCCTCATGGCATACGAGCGGGCTGCCAGGAACGAAGCCAGCGAATTTGGAGATGGCTCCCTACGCGTACCCGAGCGTAATAATGGTGTGCCAGACATCTTGGACGAGGCCAGATGGGAGCTGGAGTTCCTCATGAAGATGCAAGTCCCCGCCAACGCCGCGCCGCAGCTCTTCAACGGCAGTATGATCGATATGTCGGGCTTGGCTCACCACAAGATGCACGACAATCAATGGACTGCTCTGCCCACCGACCCGTCGCAGGATCCGAAACGACGGGAGTTGCATCGCCCCTCCACAGCGGCGACGCTGAACCTTGCTGCTGCGGCTGCGATGGGCGCTCGTGTCTTTTCGCAATGGGACGCAATGTTTGCAGCGCGGGCATTGACGGCGGCGAAGACGGCTTATGCGGCAGCGCAGAGGCAACCGGCTATCCTCGCGCCTGGCACGGACTGGGACCTGGGTGGAGGCGCCTACAGCGACGATGACGTCTCGGATGAGTTCTACTGGGCTGCTGCAGAGCTGTATTTGGCTACTGGTAGCCAGGGATACCTCGATGACCTCCTGGCCAACGCCTACCACACTGCGAACGTCACTACTGTCTTCTCGGTCCCTTCCGGCTTCAGCTGGGCCTCTGTCGCAGCCCTTGGTCAGCTCGATCTTGCAACTGTCCCGAGCAATATCTCCAACCACTCGGCGATTGTGCAGTCGGTCGTAGACGCCGCGGACGTACTTCTGCAGGTGCAACAAAACAGCTCGAACGGCTACGGTGTCTTCCTGACCGACTATCCATGGGGCTCGAACAGCAACAATCTCAACAACATCCAGGTGAGAACTCCGTTATGTTCGATGGCCGTCCCAGCCACTGACAGTCTCTAGATCGTAGCGACAGCCGCCGACTTGACAGGCAACGCATCCTACCACTCCGCGGCGCTCCAGGGTATTGACTACGTCCTTGGCCGCAACGCCATCTCGCAGTCTTACATTCGCGGCTACGGGACCAAGGTCACACAGAATGTGCACTCTCGTCTCTATGCCCACGAGCTCGATGACAGGGTGCCGCAAGCGCCGCCGGGCGCCATGGCTGGTGGTGCCAACCAGGCGGCCAGCGATCCACCAGCGGACGATGTCTTGCAGGGCTGTGCACCGCAGACTTGCTATGTCGATGACGTGAATAGCTACAGTACTAACGAAGTGGCCATTAATTGGGGTAGTGCCTTGGCCTGGGTGATCGGTTGGGCAGACGGTCTATGATAAGTTGACGTATCAGTTCTCTGAGCTGTGCACGAGATGGTGCGCTTTGGGTGCCAGGACCACGTGGATATGCCCAGCTCGTATACACACTTGTGTTTTCACGTGTAGGGCAAGTCTGTACCTGAGGAACGTCGTTCATTGATTGGCTATTCCGGCCAGCCTTCGGTAGAGATGCATCTGATATCGCATGTTCTCCAGCTCGATCGGGTACTGCAGGCCTTGCGGCAACCTATACCATATGCTCTGGTTGCTGACAACTTTCTCCCACTTCGCAGCTACGCCTATGCCGGCCTCTCGTGGTGGTTTGAGCATAGTATGGTCCAGCAACCATTGCATGGGGTACTTCTTGTCGGCGCCATTGAGGGTGACTGTGGAGTAACTCCCTGGGCTGTCAACTACAAGCAGGAAGCTACCAGGAGGCATTGCCACGGTGAGCCGTGAGAGCAGATGCTGGGTCCTGGGCACTGATGTCGAGTAGAGTTCGTTGAGTGTGAAGAAGAGCATTGCCAGCTTGGTCGTCGGTGTAACGATGGACTGAAGGGCGTCATCTGGCCAATCAAGCACATCCTGTTGGTGGAAGGAGCACGAGAAGTCCTGGGCTGCGACCATGGGCTCATTGGCTTCTCTGGCTGCAGCCGATGCGTACTTGGAGAGCGTTCGGGCCGTCAAGCAGCGCTCGTGCAGGCTCTCCACGACGGCACTCCATGCTGCGACGTCCACAAGGCGCACGTGCAAAGGACTCCGGTCCAACGCCGGCACGGTGCTTAGCCAGCCTGCGAGAGCGACTACCTCAGCTCCAGCTCCACCACCGAGACAGACGACTTCCAGGGGTCGCGGTCTCGATTCTGTAGGCGTGTTTGGCCCCTCAGACAGGACGTGACTGGAGACCTCCTGGAGCAGCTGCAGGTAGCCCAGACCTCTCGACGCACTCCACCTGGAGGCGTACACTCTGAGGTGCTCCAGTTGACCAAAAGCGGCGGCAAAGTCTCGATTGTACAGGTGGCCCTTGACCTCCTGAAGGACGGCTGCATCTCCAGGGTCTGGTCTGAGGGCATCATGGAAGATGTCCAGGCAATCCTGCTGCAGCTCCAATGGCACCACATGACCGTCCTCATCCGAGCGCTCGTCTCGGGGCTTCGCGGGCTTGATGCTTGCAGACTTCTTCGCCTGCTTCGACTTCGAGGAGCGCTTCCACGACGGCCTCGTCTCCGCCATTGCAGATAGTCGTGCGTGGCAGTCTGGCAAGCATCTTCGATTGGCTTGGCGGTGGACAAGTCAGCATGTGAACTCGACGAGATTGCATGCGGACAATCGACTGCCTCGCGGCCAGATTCCGCTTCTTCGCCGCGGGCATGGGCACTTCCACCTGGCCACAGTCAATCGTCAACACATCGTACCCACCACGAGCCTGACAGCCAACAACCATGGACCCGTTCAGCTCGGAGGGCGAGCTTCTCAACATCCACACTGCCTTCGTCCAAGGCCAGCACAAAGCCGTCCTTGACGACTACAGCACCTCCGACTTCAGCCAGTCCAACCGCCTGCCTGTGCAGATCCTCCAGTACCGCGCGCAGTGCGCTCTGGGGCAGTATGATGAAGTCATAGGTAATATCAGCGACTCAGACGCGCGCTCCACGCCCGATCTGGCTGCGGTGCGGACCTACGCCAGCTACCTGCGCCAGCCCACCGACGGTGCAGTGCAGGAAGCAGAGCGGCTGGCCGAGAAGCAGGGCGACAATTCCAGCGTCCAGATATTATGTGGCACCATACTGGCACGGGCAGAGAAATTCGAGCAAGCACTGCAGCTGTTGGCCAAGCATACCGGCTCACTCGACGCAATTGCATTGATCGTGCAGATCCACCTCATGCAGAACCGCACAGACCTCGCCATCCAACAAGCCAAGTCTGCGCGGTCATTCGCGCAGGATGCGCTGCTCGTCAATCTGGCCGAGAGTTGGGTGGGCATGCGCCAAGGCGGCGAGCAGTACCAGAAGGCTTTCTACGTGTTCGAGGAGCTGGCACAAGCGCCCTCTTCGGCATCTGCAATGAGTCTGGTCGCGCAGGCGGTCAGCGAGTTACATCTGGGACGTCTGGAGGAGGCGGAAACAGCATTGGATGCAGCGCTGGAAGCGGAGCCGAGCAATTCGACGGTCCTAGCAAACCGGTTTGTGTTAGACGCCATTGCGGGAAGGAATACGGATGATGCGAGGGCAAAGCTCGAAAATGCGGACAAGGAGCATGAAATCTTGGCGGACATCCTGGCCAAGAGGGAGGCGTTCCAGGCAGCGACAGCGAAGTACAATCCAAAGTTCGAGCCTTGAGTTGCAGTGCACGATGAAGTGCAGGCCAGCACAGCATTACGGAGTTACGACACGCCCGAGGCCACGGCTGGACGGTCTGAAGCAGGGGCAGGGGCTGGGCGCACGTTCAGCCCTCAAGTGCATGGTCGCACGGGTATCTTATAGACCTGCTCTTTCAAAAGCGAAGCTTCGGACCGATGAAGACAAGACAGAAGCAGGCAAACCACAGCCCGAAGATGAACGCATATAGCTTGATGCGTCCCCACCAGCCCTGCCCTTCGCTCATCCGCCGTAGCATACCCATCTTCCGCTCTGCTGCCTCCATGCCTTGCGCGCTCTTGTCCAGCCCACCCTCTGCGCGCTTCAACACGTCCTTTTCAGCTTCAAGACTGGATGAGAACTGCAGCGAGCTCTCTTTGAGTGCGCGTGCAAGACCGATGAGGCCAGTCGTTAGGGTCTCCTGTTCTGCGCGATTGTGCGACATCAAGGCTTCTGTGCGGTTGAGGTCTGATGTCGCCGGATCAGGTTGTTCTTTTCGGCCGGTGAAGAGCTGCTCTCGCGCTGTAGATGAGGCGGCGGTGAGATTGTCTGATGCATTCAAAGGCCGGCGATTACGGAGTTGTTGAGCTTGTGGCGCGTCGATCCGAGCGCCTTGCGGATCACCCGCGTCGAGGCCGGGCTCCGTGTCTTTTCTTGCCGGCGCGTACTCCAGTGCTCCATTATCTGGCTCCGCATCATCGCCGTCATCGTCGTCGTCACTGTCGCTATCGTCCTCTTCGTCCCCTTGCTCGTCCAGCTGATTCAGCTCCTGCAGTCGTGCCTGCAGCCGCTTGACAAGCTCCCGTTTCCGCTGCAGGTCTGCCTGCGTCTGCTGGCGTTGTGACTGCACCCGCACGGTCGCGGACTGCTTCTCCAGAGTCAGGAGCAGCGTTCGTGCGTACTCGACGTTGGCACTGACGCGGTTGCGCTCGAATTGGGAATGCCGTACACGCAGGTCGGCAGTCGAGGGGTCGAGGAGGGAGTGGTCGAGCTTGTTGAGGAGCCGTGTGAGGGTTACTTGGGCGGTGGCGTCCATCGTCTGGTGCGATGCTGCGTTGTCGTACTGTCGTTTGAGCTCTGAGGTCGGTATGTGTGCATTCTGATGAAAGGGAAGCCGCCATGGTCGATCTAGCGCTGGGCGGCCCGAACCTTTTCCCCAGCTTAGCATGTGAATATCACGTGCGCTGAAGAACATTGATGGTCACGACTAACGGCCAAGCTCGAAACGATATCTATCACCGGGGTCTCCGTAGTCGGTAGACCAGTTCGTGGAGGAAAGATCACAGAGGCTCAATTCCCTATCCTGCGCCGCTGGAAAGCCTCGCTATACCAAAGGTTGATCCAAGCTATTTTCGATCATGTGCCTGCTCATGCGCCGGCATCTCATGCACATCACTCCCCGCCATCTCGTAGATCGCCGGACCAGATCCGTCGACCTCGTGAGCATAGTTCTTTCCCGGCCCAAAGTACTCTCCGCCCTCCATCTCGCTGTAGCCGGCTTTATTCGGATCAATCTTGTGCGGACTCTCCATCTCCTGCGCAAACGGCTTGTGTGGCGCCGTAAGCTCATGGATCTCGCCGCCACCCAGCTCGCCGCCGATAGGGTTGCTGATGAAGGGTTTGGTCTCGTTGTCCGAGGACGTCTTCGCGGCGTCCTCGGCCTCTTTGGCTTCCAATTCCGCAGCGCGCCTCTTGTCGGCGTTCTTGCGCCGTCGGAAGAACCACACCAGACCAACTACGATGGCGATCAAGGCTATGACACCGATGACCACACCGACGATAGCGCCGACCGGGAACTTGCTGCCGCCCGAGCCAGGCAGCTTCGTGCCCGGGGTGAGGATGCTCTTGATGTCCTGGTTCGCGAGCGCGGTCTGGTTCCACGAGCATGGTGCAATGGTGAAGTTCTGTCGGTCGTAGTCGGCAATCAGGTAGGCCTCCTGCAAAAACGCTCTACCCAGTGTGTATTGGGTATCATTACCTCTCTGCAGAGGGAAGTAGTAGCTGGAGTTCGGGTTGGTGATGAAGGGGTAGTTGAGGGTGAGGTCGAATGCGCCGTAGGGCAGGACAATGTCGATGGTCTCGCCACCAGTCACGTTCGGACTGAGCGTAAAAGTCACACTTGGATTGCTGCTCTTTAATGAGTCGTGGTGCGTGTCGTTGACGAGGTACATGTTCAGGTCTTCGTTCCACACCAGTCCGAAGGCGGCTTCGAAGGCTTGGCAGGCGGTAACGGGCAGCCACATCGTGGCGATGGACGAGTCGACGAAGGCCTGGACGTTTCCGTCAGGCAGGAGGTTGGTACTCCCGGATGTGATGGCTCGAATGTTAACTACCAGATCGCGGCTGATGTCTTCTCCAAATGAGAAGCTCACATCCGTCGGCGTGAATCGGTTCTGGTCGTAACCTCCCAGCACCAGCGAGCCGTAGACGTTGGCTAGCTGGTACTGGTTACCTGCAGTGTAGCCGTAAGATAAGGATGGTATGGCACTGGCGTTTTTGAGCTGCTGCAAGGGCGAGGGCTGCGGATCGTTGAAGTTGGTGAAGTTGCTCGGCCGGGGGTTCAGTCCCAGGCCTCCAGTCCAGTACGTCGAGCTCTTGATGTTGAAGACGATAGCGTGGTCTATAGTGGGTCCACCTGCGCCAGGCCAGCCCATCTCCACCGTGTCGAATCCGGTGTTGCCGTTCGTGTCCATACCCAGATTGTCCTCGAAGCTGAATGTGTATATGCTGTTCGGCACCCATGTCAACGACTTGTTGGTTTGGAAGAGGGCGCCACGGCTGGCTATGCAGTTGTCCACGTAGCCCGCAGGACAGCCTCCGTCCTCAATCGTCCAGATGAAAGGCGCTGCGGTGGAAATCTGGACCCGGACACTTTGTGGAGGCGTGCCAACCTGCAGTGCGAATGAGGACCATGGCCCATCTGAGCCTCACATGAGCATGACGGTCCCTCGAAGAAGTGCGCCTGCCCACGTACCTATCCCGTCCCAGTACTGACTTGGCGCTAGCACGATCGGCGCCGGTATCGTTGTGGTGTTCTCCGCTCTCTTCTGCACACTCCTGGAGTCCAACGACTTCTCGCCAGACCATGGCGATAGCACTGAGGCTGCCGCGCTGTGTTGCGCACCGATCACGAGGAGAGAAGTGGTGAGTGTGAGGAAGGAGTGGAAGCCAGCGAGCGATTGCATGTTGCGCGTGATTGGGCTGGAAGACAGCGCATGCGGACTCGCCGACGAGATGGAGTGGAAGCAGAGGTTCACGAGCAGCTCCTCCTGCAGCACGTCGCTGGTGGCATGGAGAAGGCGGAGGTTTTCAGCCTTCCGCAGCAGCCCCGAGAGGCACAGATGCGGCGCCTGTGCCTCGCAGGAGCGTCTAGCTCTGGCCCCCCGACAGGACGTGGTTCACCTCCAGCACAATCAGCTGATCATTGGCTGCATCGGGCAAGCGTCTAGTGACACGAGATTAGGCGAGTGTGGGGGGACGCCTCGTCGCGCGGACATCTTGACGTGTGGCGGAGCCGCGGAGGTGCTCCTTGACGGCGGTCGGAAGCGATGTCGCTGTGGTGGCCGAAGCCTGCTGCCGCCATCCTTGCGTTGAAAATCGTGCGTTCAAGTTCACGGCTTCCAATCACACATGAACATATCGTGCCTGGATGCGATGGAAATAAACACACCGCGCTAAGATACGATTGGCACATGCGTGCATGCCTTGCGGCCATCCGCTCTCCTCGACTTCACTTCGAACGTTTGGCGCCGCATCACGACCGTGACGGCGCAAGCATGCGGAGCGGCAGTGAACGGCATGGCCCTTGGGCTTGTGCTATCCGGGAAATGGGTCTTAGCATGGTAGTTGCGGGTACACTGCTCGACGATTCGGCTCCGCACGGTAGCCCAACCCCTAAAACAGATCTTTCCAGACTACGCTGGTCCTTTGTCTCGGCCGGATTACTTTTCAGCCAAAGCGACTAACCCAGCTCGAAGAAAGATTATGCCAGCAGACACTTGCCCACGTGCAGCAGGTACGGCCCATGAACCAGAGGGAGGGAATCGTCGCGCCGCTCGGCCATGTGGCAAGGCCAACAGAGGGTGAATTTTCGACTCTGCACACGGCCGCCTGCCTCCACTCGACACTTGATAGTCATGGAACAGTGAGCGCCCACGGGTAGCGGGGGAGGACTTTCGTGAGTAGTGGACCGGCACTGGTGATCGCAGACCCCATGATCGAAGGCCGGGAACGATAAGCCACGCTTCAAGCTCTGCGTCGTGGTCGGCAGCTCTCCGGCGAATGGCCATACCCAGCGATATGAAAGGCAACGTGTCATCAAAAACAAGCCGAACACGTCGAATGGTAGCTACAACGGAGAACATGTTGCACCTTCAGCAGCCAAGCTCTCATGCCCAAACAATGCGGTAAGCAGTGCAAAAATTGTTTGCCGGCCGCTAGTCGCATTTTGATCGGTACTTGTCGTGCATCTATGGCCTTGCGATGAAGAAAGGCTTCCACAGTCAGTCTGCAGTGTTAGATCTAGCATGGTAATCTGGCGCCATGTATGAAGTCTGGGCCTCTCCAAGCAAAGGGCTTCGCTGCTTCGCTACACGCTCCGTCACTTGTGGCTCACGCATTCTAGAAGAGGAGCCACCGCTCTCGGAATTGTTCGACGACCGGACGCACATCTGTAAGCAATTCGTGAGCCTCAATGGCAGTGACAATGAGGCTTACCTAACGTTGAAACACTCCGAGAACGACGCTCGTCTGGACGCATAGACCGCCGAAGCCAATGCTGGATTGACTGCCCTCGATGCAGACGAGATCACCGCCCTCGGCTCTTCACCTGGTCGGGTTGTGTCGATATCGTACACCAACAGCCTTCCGACACAGGCCACAAGCACTGCCGGTGTTTTCGCTTTCCGCCCTTCCAGGTTCAATCACTCCTGCGTACCGAACGCTTGCACTAATTGGAGCACTAAGATCGAGCGGTTGTGTACTCACGCCATGAGAGTCATTGAGGCGGGCGAGGAACTCACGATCTCATACGTAGATGTTGTCCAGCCGCGGGAGGATCGGCAGAGGATGCTTGACGACGCGCATGGCTTCGTGTGCGACCGTGAGAAGTGCGACACGACTCATGAGGATGGGATGCAGCAGCTCGTGTGCTTGCAGAGGGATCTTGATGCCGCCGTCACTTCAGCTGAACGTCACTTCACACTCACAGGTCCGAATAGATGTACATCTCGCCAAGTCAAGCAGACTCTCATTCAAACACGCGTTACTGGTCACCGTCGCCACTCACCGCTCTCACACGCACACGATGGCGACCATGATCCCGCCATTCGACTTCGCTCGCTCGCCGGACTCGTTCAGCACAGCCTGCGAGCAGCAATCGACCGACGAGTGGGAGGATAGCAGCAGCAGGCCCAGCGTAGACAGCTCCGTCCCGGCTCCAGCACCTGCGATGGGCAACGTGGAGCTCGATGACGGATGGTCGACCATTGCCGAGACCGTCGAGCGCAGACGCCGCGACAGTATTGACAGTCAGCGAACCGCGGTGCAAGACCAGGACCCCTTCGTCACGCAGCCTGCCGAATCCATCCGCCCCGAACAGGTCAGCTCACTGCAGAACAAGCTTGTAAAGCGACGCCAGTCAGTCCGATGTTCAAAAGCCTCGCCGAGCACCACCAAAGCGAAAGAGTGGGTCAGCTATCGAGTAAGTCCTCCCGCCGCCTGGCCAGCTCGGTACGCATATGCAGTCACTGGCGTTCGCTGAAAGCACTTTACAGCTCGACATCCATGCCACATCAAGCACAGACTACCCGGCCGCGGAAGCTGCATGCAAGCAGCTCATCCTTGAAGCTGGCGGCAGTGTGATCGACTTTGTTTGCCCCGGCGGCCTCTTCTATCGTCTTCCGGCCCTAGCACCCAATCCTCTACGCAACGGCGCCGAGATCAAGTCAGGAAGCCATATCACCGTCGCTTCCTGGACACCTTTCCCAGCTGCACAGTTCAGCGGACTGAAGCTGGGATACCGGCACGGACGTTCCAATGAGCTCCTCTTGCTTCCAATGGTCAGGGCGGCGCGGCGGCAGACTGCTATCGAGGTGGGCGCGGTCAAGGGCGGGATGGCAAAGAGGTGTGCGAGTGCATGGCTGGGGTTGCTTGCCAGGGATTATGGTAGGGGTGTCAGCTACCTTGCGTGATGGACTTTCACGGCACGAGCCGTCGCAGTAGGATGACGGAGACTTCCAAATTGATGTCCAATACTCAGGAGATCCTGCAGGCCGTTAGCTCCTGGCGGATACTTGATCGACGAGGCTTGCAAGGTAGTGTGTACCCAGATCTTTATCCTCGCTACTGCATGAGTGATGCCGGCTTGTTCTTTGATTGAAAGTGATAATAACGATACTGCGTGAACAGAGCTCTACATCTAGTCTGTCGAGATTGACTGGTATGCCGTATGCGGATGTAGGCGGCCTACGACCAGGAGATGCTGCGAAGCGTCAGCGATGTATCCGGCACGGCAAGATAGCCGTCCAAGAGGACAGAAGTGCGACTGACCCAAGCATGATGCCCGCCCCTGCCGCCATGGCGAGGAATTGCAAGCCCATGCTCCTCAATTCCTTCCATCGATCTGGTCCAGTCTCCAGAATCTCCGGAATCACACCCACCGTGCCCACATACAAGAATGTACCCGCTGTGAACGGCAGCAGGAGGTCACCCCACATGAGACTTGTACCTGCCAAGCCCACGTTACCCGCACCACTCACTGCCTCCGCCGCCGCACTCGCCGCGCTGCCACCGAACTCTTGCACCGTGATACCAATCACCGTACCGAGCACCGCACCGAGCGCAGTGACAAACTGCAGACCCATGGCTGTGCGCTTGGACATGCCGCCTTGGATCAGCAGAGCGAAGTCTCCGACCTCGTGTGGTATCTCGTGGCAGAAGACCGCCAAGGTGGTGGTCGCACCGATGGTGGGTGAGGCGTAGAAGGACGAGCTGAGGGCTAAGCCGTCCGTAATGTTGTGCGTGAAGTCTGCGATAATGTTCAGATAGGCGGACAGCTTGACCGACGGCTTTTCCTTTGGCTCCGATGATACCGCTGCCGAACCAGAGGCTTTCGCGTCAGGCTTTCGCTGTCTGAGAGATAAAGTATCGGATGCAGATGAGCTACTCGTCGCCGTGGATTTCTCGTCACTGCTGAAATCGCCATTGTTGTGCGAGTGGGCATGATCGTGCGAGTGACCCTCGCCGCCCGTGGCGATCCGCAAAGCCTTGTCCATCGCCACGAAAGTCACGAACCCGACCATGATTGCCACGCCGAGCAACAAGTTCTTGTTCGGCTCGACCAGCACCGCCCGCACTTGGCCCTCTGGCACCTCGCCAAGGAAGATCTCGGGCAGGAGGTGGAACAGCGTATCGCCCAGCAGACCTCCCACGGCAAACGCTACCATGACATTGAGGTTTGACGGGTCGATGTCGGTTGGGCAGAGGGCGAGGAGGAAGTTGGGGGGCCCGGAGATGTAGAGGGTGCCCAGCAGGGCATTGACGGCGGGGCTGGATGACGGAAAGAGCAGACGGAAGGCTTGCTGGAGGTAGGAGGAGTGGCTGGGCTTGGCGGCGGTATGCAGTGCGGTCAGGGACTCAAGGATCGGGCATTTCTGTGGATGGGAGGGTCAGTCCAGGCATGATATCGGCGGGTAGGCGTATGTGTACCTGCAGCCGTTCTTCAATTTGCTGCGTACTCAGCAAGCCCACGTCGGCTCGCGTGACGTCGGACACAGACTTGGCGAGGGCAGTGTATGCCAGACAGATGAGCGCGAGGGAGACTGCCAGCCTGAAGCCTCTGGACGGCATCATCTTTCGTGTCTGTCGTGCCGGTGCTGCTCACGTGGGCTCGACCAACATGTACATGCAAGGTAGGATGCGGGAGTTCGGGCGTTCACCGAGAACTGCTTGGCGTATCTCTCGACTTCACTTCTACGCTTCTAGCGGAAGCACACATACTCGGTTTCATCCCCGTTGTCAGAGGCCTTCGTGGCGTTTGTGGTATACGTGGCGGCGATGTCGTGTGTACGAAGGCAGGTGGCACGTCAGGCTATGCTGGTGAGCACGGAGAAAGAGCAGGTAGACAGATGAGAGGAGAGGAGAGGAGAGAAGATGGAGAGTGGAGCAAAGGACTGGAAGACGCGACTGGCTTATGTCTAGCACAAGCTACCCATGGCCAGCGCACCGAGCAACATCATTGCCTTGCTGCTTACACAGCACAAGGTAATGCTATCGAAGCCAAGCAGGATCTTTGCCGCTCACTCCAGTTTCGGAGGCAGGTAAAGATCTTGCAGTGGGGGTGCGACCTTGCACGCTTCTGCGGTAAAGTCGTACCCTTCTAGGCATCAGCGCGACAATCAAAGACAACCTCCCGACACGCGACACTCCCAAGCCGCTTCACGCGCCTGGCTCCTTCTTCTTCTTGACCCTCATGCGCTTCTCACGGACAGGCATGTTCGTGGCTGGGTCGATTGTATCCCACATCGGCTCGCCCTCCGATGCTTCGGTGTCAGTCTCAAGCTCTGGAGGACCTTCCTCCTCCTCCTCCTCCTCCTCCTCCTCCGCCGCCGGCGCCGCCGCCGCCTCCTTCTACACCTCCACCACGAAACACCGCGCGTCAACGTCTATGGACAATTAGATAGCCACAATAGGGGGACAAAT
>JAWDJV010000303.1:0-22283 GCA_033119285.1 Teratosphaeriaceae sp. CCFEE 6253
GTGACGGTGAATGTCGCGATGCCAACGGATGTGACGGTGGCGACCGAGCAGGTGCTGCCGCCGATGGGGTCAACTACCACGCCGCCGCCGCTGGTGGATGCGGAGACGGTGGAAGCCTTCGTGGTGCTCTGCACATCATTGTCAGTAAGAATCATCGTGATGGTAGCGGCGAGCAGTACGCAGGCTTCCGAACATACTGTGGCCTTCTTGGTGGAAGAGGTGGAAGTCGATCGGCGAGGTGGCTGGTAGCCCCACGGACGGCCCTGAGCGTTGGGTGCAGCGAGGGCAGTGGCGGCCAGGGCCGAAGCGGCGAGGAGTGTTGTGAAATGCATTATGTTTGAGATGAGGGTATTAGGCGAGGCTGTTGTGGTGCTGGTGTCGGAATTGAAGCGCTGTGGGACGGAGACTCGAGCGAATGTGTTGAAAAGAAACGTAGCGAACTGGCTGCTGTTATTGTAAAGAGATACTGAGACGTGAAGTAGTTGGCGACATGCTGGTGCAGTATGATATACCCAACCTCTTGAGCAATGGCCTACTCCATACGGGCCCTTCCAAGAGCGTCCAAGAAGTCCGCCAGTCCACGAAATTGCAGGTGTAGCAGTGACTCCACTGCCTTCCAGCTGTCCGTCTGGGCGTCATACTGGGCGTCAGACCTGGGACTCCCAGATGAGGCTGGCACAGAGGGCTGGGTGGCGGAAAGGGAAACAGTGGGCTAGAATACCCCGATGCGAGCAGGTTTGCGTTCGTGGAGCGGTAGACCACGTGCTTGGTATTGCCCTCGCGGCGACCATGCCAGAGGCGCAGTTGGCTTGGAGCTCTTGAGTGTTTCCAAAAGTGAGAAGCGTGGCTGGTGGTGCACTTGGCCGCCATCCTGGGCAGCGCACTCCCAAGTCGCGTCGGCCGCTTGGCCTCGCTACGCCGGCTTGGTCATCGCGCATGTCCAGTCGTTGCTATATTGTAGGTAGCAGTGGATGTATTTCTGGTACACATGCAGCGGCCCGTACCTGACTTGCCATCCCGCTGTCGATGATGGTCACCGCCAGCCTCCACGTTCTCCACGTGCGGCGGCGCGGCAGGGGTGGCGGCGACGGCGGTGGAGGCCTCGGGAATGCCCAGTCGTTGGGATTGACTTCCGCCAAGTGGATACGGAATTAGAATGTCAACTCCTGATGGTACAGAAGATCAGTTGCCGTATGGGCTGCCGCGTGTCTCCAGCGGACGGGCCCGATGTCGAAGGACATGATCAAAGAGTCGATCGTTGTTGGGAGCAGGGAGGGAGGCAGATGGGTGGCGCCGTCGAAATTCTTGGCACATCGTGACCATCGCCCTCATCAACACCGTCACGACAGTACGGCTATAGCACGTTGCGACTCGAATCTACGGGCAGATAGAGACCAACTCGCTACTCACTGCAGCGGCTTGAGCGAGGCAGGACCTGCACCTCGACAGGCCGGCTCACACGCAAGCCTCCACTATTCGCTCTGGACAATACACCACCGCTGGCAGATAGACTGGTTGCACGGAGTGCCTCGACAGATCCACTTGGTCAAAGCCACCGAGAGTGTCCTCCGCTCCTAGGACTTCAAACTGCGTCCTCGAGAGCACCTCTCTTCCCGGTGCACTCATCAGCTATCCCTTGGGCTACGGTCAGTAGCGTTGCGATCTCTGTTTGTATCAACGACCAGACCGGAGCTCATCAGCAGTCGCCCGCAGGAGCATGCTTGTACACACTGTCAGCCGAACAGTTTCGCCCCCCCTACGCATAGGCTGCGGTTCAAGAGTCCTTCTAGGCGACCACGCACTGCATTGGCGACATCCTCGATTGCGCTACGCTGCCGCAGGCTCACGCTTTACGTGAGCTCCGATGGGGTGGACGTTCGGCGCGACCGCTCAATGTCTGACCAGTCACTAAGCGAGGCAGACTCGCAGGACTTATGCCTGCTCTTCTGTGCTCGCCTTGATCGACTAATTGATCGTCGCTCATCAGTACTGATGCAGCACCGCTAGTTGAAGTGTATCTCTGAAGACTGATGTACTGTAATTGACGTACGACGTATATGTAGGGGCTGAGATCGACCTTGAAGGGTCACCTAGCTTGGATGCCTGTTCGAGCCCAAGGATCTATTGTAACGGTCTCGACAAGATGCCAACCACACGATCACTCCAGTGCCAGCAGCAGCGGCGACCATAGGAACCCTCGCTCACTCAACATTGATACCGCCGTCACTGTCGACTGTCCGGAAGTGCATGTAGCTATGTAGTCGATCCAAGGTAGTGTGTATATTCACATCAATACGGCGGGCGAGATCGATCTGACAATCGCGCAGTTGCGGAAGTCACGCCTCGTGGACCTATGCCTGCAGGTGCCGACAGACGTCCTCCCGTCGAGTATGCGATGGAAGGCACGCAGCCCACCATCCGCCGTCAATTTTCACCTCTCAGACTCCGACTTCCTCGACAACATCCACCGCACCGTCGACGTTGATCGCCGACTGCTGCATTGCAACTCCCCAGCCCATTGATCCGTCAGTTCAACGCCTCACAACGCCTCACTGGCAACTGCGCATGCCTCCTCCTCACCTCCTCTCTACGGCCGCGTCTCGACTGACACTCGAGGCCACGCAGCAGCAATCATGATCCAACAGCGTCTCCGCCAGAAGCGACGGCCGCTGAGTCCTAGCCACATGCAGCCATCACCGATCGTGGCTCCTGTGGCTGCACGGGTATGCTGGCCCTCCTTCAGTTTTTTTGACGTCTAGCATTAACGATCTTCCAGTCCGGCCTCACCGCAGCGCTCCTGCCTCCGTCGTCGACTCCCGCCGGGCTTCTCTCACCGCAGCTCTCCTGCCTCCGTCGTCAACTCCCGCCGGGCCTTCTCTCACCGCAGCTCTCCTGCCTCCGTCGTCGATTCCCGCCCGGGCCTTCTCTCACCGCAGCTCTCCTGCCTCCGTCGTCGACTGCTGCCGGAGCTTCCCTCCCTACAGCTCACCTGTCTCCGTCGTCGACTCCTGCCGGTGTGCGTGCTACAGCACGTGTCCAAGATGCCTGTAGGTTCCTCAAAGGCAGGCATCACCCTGATACGGCGAAGGCCTTCTACGACGCGTACACTGCCGATTAGCTAGTACACAAGGTCCTCGCACAGCTCACTATCGCTCGACTGGACATTTTCAAACCTCAGTCGGCCTACGACGCCCGTAGAAGAGCTCAAAACGGACGTTCACCAGGCAGTCTATCACCTTATCTACCCGAGCGGCACGAGCTCGACTAGTGGATCTGACTAAGTAGGCTCGACGGCCCACGTCTTCCGTGTCGTGAGGAAGCACATCGGTGAATTCGACGCTGCCATGGCTAGAGACGACACGATCCACGGCAGGGCCACCCACCCGATGTATCACGCCGCAGCCAAGATCGCGAACGGCAGCAGCGACGAGGCAAGAATGCTCATCCTAGCTGAGCAGCACCTCTGCCCCGAGTGTAAGCGAGTGTTCAACAGCGCACACAATCTTGCGAGGCACGCCGTAGGCCATCTCGAGTCTGCTGCGCTGGCCTGCCCCGAGGGTTATGAGCTCACGCATGTCGAGCCTATGCCTAGTGATTGCTTCCCTAACGACAACATTTGTAGGATCTACTCTTACTGCGCGGTAAACAAGTAAGCTCTACTAGAGCACGTCCTTCACGGGCATGTCATACCCCCACGATACTGCAAGCCATGCCACAAGGTCCTCGGCAGCAGCTACAACTTCCGCGCCCACCTAGCAGGCCACGCCAAGTATATCTGCACTCACTGCAATGGACACGTGCCCGCGGCGTCACACAATCAAGTGGGGATGGATGCATACAGACAATTCTGCTCGACGAACACGCTCCACCTTCAGCACTATTGCAAGGTGCCGCACTGTCCCAGGGTGTACGGGAGATCGGATTCCTGCAAGACTCACATGAAGGAGCACAAGCGATGCCCAAGCTGCCGTACTGTGCCTCCAGTCGGACAACTTGAGTGGCACCTCGCCAACTGCGCTCGCAAGATCGGTTTCGCTGGAATCACCCCGGCGAGTCTGCTTACCGCTGTCGACGACTCCTCCAAGCCCGCCACTACCGCCACACCCGCCACGCCCGTCACGCCCGCCACGGCTCCCGCGCCGGCCACGACTCCCGCGCCGGCCACGACCTTCGCGCCGGCCACGATGTCCACGCCCGCCACGATGTCCACGCCCGCCACGATGTCCACGCCCGCCACGACCCCCGCGCCCGCCACGACCCCTGCGCCGGCCACGACGTCTACGACCCCCGCGCCCGCCACGACCTTCGCGCCGGTTACGACCTTCGCGCCCGCCACGACGTCCACGACCCCTGCGCTCGCCATGACCCCTGCGCCCGCCACGACCTCCGCGCCTGCCACGACCGCAATGACCTCCGCCCCCGTCACGACGTCCACGCCCGCCACGGACCCCGCGCCCACCCCGAGCGTCCTACAGGCACGCTCTGTCAACGTGCAGACAACGAGGCCAGTGCCATCGAAGGCACCGCTGAAGGCGCCACCGAAGGCGCGGTCCCTTGCACAGAGCGCGATGGGCCGATATATGGCTCATGGCAAGCGCGCTCGCGGCCCTGTCCTCGATGCCGAGAATGAAGCGACTGCAGATGGTGACGACGCGGCTGCGACGGCGAAGCGCGGCAGGAACGAGACGGTGGAGATGTGATGGTCGACTAGCGACATGGGGCAGATGGCGGCGGCGGTGGGATCGACGGAGGGACAGCCCTGTAATGATGCAGTCATGGTTGATAGCGGCAGGGCTCCGTGAGGACGTTGCGACGTGGGACACAAGTCTCGAGTGTTCTCTGAGCAGGAGCCACATTCATCGACGGAATCCATCATAACCATACTGTCGCTGCTCTTTCCACCAGCGTCCAGCCGGTAAGACATTGCAGCGCAGCAATTTCCACCGATACAGTCATACCAACTGCAGCGCTCACGAAGCTCCTCTCTTATGATGACCAAGATACCGTTCAGCCTCAGGCCGCAGCCTCTATTTTCTCAACCCTAGTAATGGCGGCACCTGCAATAACAAAGCTCGGCGGCCGACTCCAGTAGGCCAGCTCCGGCGGCGATCGACTGCTTCGCGCCCTACGTGCCGAGATGGTGGTGGATTATGTGACATCGGTGCAATACCAAGCGGTATGGTCCAGCCTCGGGGCACGACTCAACCGGAACCTGCCCAACACAGTCACAAGCGGGTACTGTCAGCACGTCGTCCGGGGCTCTCATTGACCTCCGGCGCCACATGAGTGACTTCACGAAGCGCTCCTGATGCTAGAAGTCCGGCCATTTGCCGGGTTATGAAAATCGCGATGTGTGCTACCGCGCATCGGTATTCCTGTTATCACACTATGCGTGCGTTGTCAGAGCCGTCTCGGTCTTCGGTTTTCGCTGTCGATCGAATGCTACTTCAGAGCTCATCCGGCGTATCGTCCGCGAGCTTGTCTCCGGATTCTCCAGGCCGCAGGCGCACAGTGAACAGCATAGCCGCAAATGCTGCACTGATCAGTCCGATGAAGTAGAAGGGCAGCCCAATCCAGCCGCCTCCCAGCTCGAGACCGCGCTTGAACAGTCCCGCAAGCAAAGCGCTGCCGAACATCGAGCCAAGAGTGTCGATGAGGGTGATGGTGCTGAACAGCCTCGCGATGTGGTGCGCGGGCACGAGCGAGGCGATGAAGGAGCGCAGGACGAGATATGCTCCCGAGCCCAAAGACGCGATGGCCAGGCTGATCGCGACCGTCCACACGCTCGGCGACATGGCGATCAGGATGAAGCCGGCCAGCATGAAGAGCATCGAGAGCCGAGTGAGGTAGAGGTCCTTGACGGGCACCGACCAGCCCAGGGTGCGCAGGAGGTGCGTCGAGAGATACGGCAGGATGACGAAGAGGAGGGCCACGCGCACGCCGTTGTAGACCGTGAGCAGCAGCGTGGCGTCGGAGAAGGAGATGCCGTAGCGCTTGCTCATGTACTGGATGAGCAGTTGGGAGGACATGCCGAGCAGCATGTGTGCGATGAAAGGCACGATCAGAACAGAGACCCGCCAATCCTGTGACAGGAAGGAGATGGAGCTCGCAATTTGGCCTCTCAATCGAGCCAGCGGAAGCGGAGGCGATGACTGACCTGCTTGGGGCGTGCTGGGGCGTGCTGGGGCAGTCTCCGCAGATGGCGTCGGCGGGAGTGAGGAGTCGGCGGCAGGCGACCGATGGTAGTTCAATGTCTCCGGAACGAACGGCAATGAGAAGAGCGAGACGACGTAGATCAGCAATCCAATCAGATTTGGTATCCAGGGATTGATCTAGGTGTGAGAGTCAGCCAGAGTCATGACATGAGCTTGCGCCAGAGCGACATACCCGCATGAGCCAGGCAGAGATTGGTGGCAAGAGCAGATTGGATAAGAGGCTCGAGCCTCCGACCCGTAGGAAGACGCTCGCCCTATCTGCCTCGGACGTGATGTCGGAGAGGACGACAAAGAACATCCCCGACACGACGCCCGAGCCGCCACTCATGATGCCGTGCAGCGTTGACAGCCAGGTCATTCTGATATCGAAGCTCTGCCACCACCAACAAACCAGCTGTATCCAGGCATAGCGAAGGGCAAAAGACACAAGACCCAGGGCCAAGAACGGCTTCCGCCCGAACTTGTCCGCCGCCCAGCCAAAGGGCAGCGCAAGCAGCAAGGATGGGAAGCCGTCGAGGAGCTGTTGGTATCCGCGCAGCATGGCAAGCTGCTCCTGTACCGCATTGACTTTGCAGTCGCTCTCTAGCACACCACCTATTGCGCCTGGGCCCACACTGCCTCTCTCAGCTAGCAGCTTGCTTGGATCCGCTTCTTCGTAGTACCGGTAGCAGATGATCGACTCGAAGATGCGGGTCTGCGGACTCTCGATGATCTGGTCGCCCGCGCCGACCACGACGACGATGAGCATCAGAAGGTATACGAGCCTCTGCTGTGAGAGCCATCGTGGCGGCGTGGTTGGTAGATTGTGGAGGGATCCTTCTCGTGGAGAGTCGGATAGCAGGTGCGTTCGCTCGTCAGGCTTGTTGTACTTCGGCATCGTGACACTGCTCGCCTTCGTCGACACCCCGTCGCTATCTCCAAAGTAGTCCTGCGAGCCTGTTCTGCTGGACGTGCTGTATGCCATCGAGCCGGATCTACCTCGCTGCCTGGAATCTGTTGTGAAGTCGCCAACCAAGGCGCGCCCTACCGCTTTATCATGTTTCCCTAGCAGCGCGTCCGGGCAAGCACCGTATCGGCCGTGACGCGGTGATGGAGGAAGACGGATTGGAAACGCCGTACGCACTTACGTCTGCCGGGTCTCGGGATCGCCGAAGGAGGATCGACGCGTCTGTGGACGGAATTCGATAAGAGGTCGCCAAGGCATTGCGCGATGCGGGAGTCGTAGATAGGAAGTTGACATGTCTCAACACCGTTGTCCTCGCAAGATGCACGTACACCTCCTGACTGCCCCATTTCACTGTCTGCCGCGTGCTGGGGAAGGCGTAGTCCGCGGTAAGCCTATTCCGCCGATGTACCACGCCGCAGCCAAGATCGCCAACGGCAGCAGCGACGAGGCGAGAATGCTCGTCCTGGCTAAGCAGTGGATACGCTGTGCCGAGGAGTGCGAGAAGGGGAGCATCGAGAACGCCGAGCCCGTCTACCAGATGATCTATAGCGCACTCATTGGTGACAGTGCCATTACGGCGTAGCAGAGCCAGCACGCGTCGCTCAAGGGCCTCCAGCAACAACGTCACCTCCAGCCTACCAACATCAAGATCTCCGCCGAATAGGGATTCAGCAACAAGAACCCGTACGACGACGACGAGACCACTTCCGAGTGCCGTCACTGTGGCGTAGACATCCTACGCAGTCGGTATACGCGACACCCAAACGCAGAACATGACGACTATAACGGCATCTTCCTCTGCAGCGACTGTAGCAAGGGCTTCGATCTAATAGGTGTCTTAGCAAATCACGAGAAGATCCATCCCGACGAATAGCACCCTTGCTCCGAGTGCAAGCGAGTGTTCGGCAGCGTATACAGTCTTGCGAGGCACGCCGTGGGGCATGTTGAGTCTGCTATGTTGGCCTGCCCCAAGGATTGCCCACGCACGCTGTGCCCGAGGAGCATGGCTGAGCATCTAGAGACCCACGAGAAGTACGATGTCCCGAAGAAGCCGTGACGGTCAACGCGCGGGAGCAAGCTCGACTCAGAGTCCGTGATTGCTGAGCTCACGCGTGTCGAACCGATCGTAGGTGATTGCTTTCCCGAAGCCAACATCTATAGGGGCTACTCCCACCACGCTGTGAATAAGTAGGCTCTGCTTAATCATGCTCTTACCGGGCACATTATGCCTCCACGGTATTGCAAGCTATACGATAAGGTTCTCAGTAACACGTATTTCATCAATCACCTTCCGCGTTGGTCTTTGCAGCCTCTTCTGCATCGCGACGTTGTGGTCTACGCGGCCGTCCATGGGCCGCGTGGGCAGCGACATGAGCTGAAGGTAAGGAGAGTGAGGGAGGCGTCGTGTCTGACGCGGCCAATAGAGTTCATACCCAACTCCGAGTACTCCGTACCTGCCAAGACAAGCGAACGCCGGAGGTCGATCAACTCCTGTCCACACGTGGACTCCAAGCTCGCGGCCATCGGGCGGATGTTGAAGCTACATGTGTTCGATGGGAGCGTATTGACGCGACACGTGGGCGTATACATGTAGATGGTCCCGAAGCACGTGGCCATTGATCACGTACCGTTTACCTAATGGGCCATTGCTACTCAAAGTATGTGTCACTGGCGCAAGCATCCGCGAACAAGGCACCATGGGGTACAGAATACATTGAGGTAGCGTACATAGTCTAATTGAACTGCTCCTGCAACAATGTGCGAGTATTGAATCACTCGCCGACGCCTTCGAGATACAGTCCAGCCAGTTTCGGACCCGGATACTTCCGTGAACCGTGGATGAACCACCAGGCCGTCGTGAGGAGTGTGCATCCCACCAGAATCACGGAGTTCCAGTTCATCAGGTCGATCGGGTCGACGGGGTATCCAAAGGGGAAACAGAACATAATGTTGAAGAAGACGATCAGCACACATGCGATCCCGTTGATCGCGAACCCGAACTTGCCCATCCAGAACGGGCCCGGCGGGATGTTCTGCCGCTTCGTCAGGAGGTGCGGGAAGAAGGCCAGGAAGTAGCTGATGGTCGTCAGGATGATGAACGAGCCGACCAGATCTGTGAACGCCGTGGCGCTGCCGATCTGAATGGCGCCA
Source organism: Teratosphaeriaceae sp. CCFEE 6253 (assembly GCA_033119285.1). Taxonomy (NCBI): domain Eukaryota; kingdom Fungi; phylum Ascomycota; class Dothideomycetes; order Mycosphaerellales; family Teratosphaeriaceae; species Teratosphaeriaceae sp. CCFEE 6253. The sequence goes on from JAWDJV010000303.1 coordinate 9,313, forward strand.
AAAGCGCTGGTCAAGACGGCGCATAGCAATGTCGCCTCCACCGGGCAGGAGAGCTTTCCGTTCACCCGCGCGAAGACCGATGCGAATGGCGTGGCGTTGTCTCTGGCCAGGACCCACCACAGACGGCCAACCATCAGGAGCGTGCCGACGGTGCAGATCATGACGCTCAGGAAGATGATGAGGAGGAGTCCGAACGTGCCACCAGCGCTCCCAGTCGCTTGCTGATAGATCTCCGCGATCGGGAATGTTCCCGACGAGTTGACCACGGCGTCCAGGTTGTTCACGGCGTAGAAGGCCGCGATGCCGTAGCAGAAGGTCGTGAGGAAGCCCAAGCCGACCTGCGCGAATACAGCCTTCGGGAGATCGACCTTGGGATTTGGCAATTCCTCTGCTAAGTGCGTCACTGCGTCCGGAGTCCCTATGGTGAATGCCCCATTTAACACACCTGTAATAAAGGCGATACCGCCGCTCCAACCAGTCAAATTGTTGGCCTCGAAATTGCCCCAGACGAAAGAGTTCGTGGCGTGCTTAGCCGGCATCGCGGCACAGACGATGATGGTCACGAGGCCGCCGACGATCACCAGGAACAAGCCGATGTTCTGCAGAAGAGGCATAAGCCTGTTGCAGAAGATGACCTGGTACCAGAAAATTTGTCAGCCAAAGTTTTTGACCAGTCGCTAGATGGTCAACTTACAAAGGCAGTGCAGAGCCAGGTGATGATGAGGAAAGCCACGTAGGTGTGCCATGGCGCCGGCACGAAATCCGGATGGAAGCAGATGTACATCTGCACGCACACGTTCGCCGGGATGGTGGCGATGGACGCCACATCGAAGATCCAGCCGAAGAAGTTCAGCCAGCCGGTGACTGGAAGCGATCAGCAAGGACAATGGAACAGATCTCCCCGGCCTCAGTTGACATACAGAATCCCAGAACCCGACCGTATCTCGCGCCACCAGTCACCGAAGCCCAGTGGTACACTCCACCCGACGACGGTATCGCGGAGGCCAGCTCAGCAATACTGGCGCCGATGAAAGCGTAATACACGCAGGCCACGATGAACTCGTACAGAATCCCAGCCGGCCCTCCGTTGAGCACGGCAATCGACAGCGAGCCCGCGAACGCGACCCAGGCATTGTCGATGGTGAGCGCAAGGCCGCAGATGGAGAGCAGGCCGTACTGCCGCTGCAGCTGGTCCTCGTAGCCGGCCGCGTTGACTGTCACACCCTCCTTGTTCACGACCGTGTGGCTGTCCCGCCGGTACGCTGCCTCCTTCAGGGTTTCGGGGGTCAGGATCTGGTCATCCTCTGCGCCGGACGATTTCTCCTCCGAGGAACTTCGCTTCTTGATCGAGCTCATGTTGCCGTCTTGCGCAGGCCAATGGTTACGATGAGGTCCCGTTGAGAGTGATGCGCGGGGGGGGAGATTCAAGGATGATCAAGAAAGCATACTGTTGGTGAGAGAAAGGAAGGGAAATGATTTGCGCAAAGATTATGGTGCAAAGAGAGGCGTTCACACGAGCATTGAAACAAGCATCTCTCCATGACTGAAAGCCGTGACATCTCGCATATCGGAGGCATATCGACGACGCCGCCTTCATCCTTGTCAGCGGCGCATCGCGTCGAGATACGCGACTGTGGTTGGCGCAGATAAGGGTCCGCATCAACGGCCTTCCTTATGCAGAGTGCCACATGGCGAGGCCGCTAATAATGAAATGCCCCGGGGCCAGGTTAATGAGGTTAGCGAGTCAAGCAAGACCCACTTGCAACACATATTCCTGAAAGTTTCGTGCTCCCAACTGTTGTGTAGCACGATCGAATGCAGGAGCAGCCGTAGGGCTGCCGATAGAAGCACGGCAGTTTGGGAGCCTCTCGGCAATCACCGGGCCACGGTCAAGTCACGTTTCGCCCTGTTGTCAACGTCGTCCCTCTAAAATCATTGCGTCGAAAAACATCAATCAACCAATTACACTCACGTCGTGAACAATGCCACGCCTCCAGCTTGCTTCCGCAGCTATCTCCGACATCGCACGCGATGCCGAAGCAAGGCTGCGGAACGCAGATGCGATCGTCGAAGGGCAGCTATTGCTGTTAGCGATACGGTGACTAAGTCCGCCGATAAGAACACACACTAAAGATCAGCTCTTTCCAGCACCTCTCTCGCCGGCATATAGGCCCACCTGAAGCCTCGACTCCGGCCTGTCATGACTACACGCCACCTCACCGGCACAGGGCAGTATGCCGGCGGACCGGAAGCTCCTCGAGCTGCATCTCTGGGACCTTCGTATCACCGATTGAGCGTGTCGACGCCGTTTTGCATCCGCTGAGCAGTAGTAGTATGGGACACCGCACGCGCTGATCAACCTCCTTTTTCATTTTCCTCCCTCCTCCTTCACCCTTGTGCACATTGACCGCATCCTCTTCGCCACCATGGAGAGCAGGCAGGATGAAGAGCAGAGCGCACGCTCGTGGCTACCGAGCTTCCTCAAGTCGCAAGACTCCAAGAAGTCGTCCGGCTCGGATACATCGCCTGACGAGCAGACGACCCTTCTCCCCAAGCTAGACGATGCTGGCGAAGGAGAGACGTATGAACTGGACGACAGCAGCAAGTCCCGGACTCGAAGGATCGCGACCGAGTTCTGGGTACTCTTCAAGGCCTCGATACCCGTCATCCTGGCCTACACTCTGCAGAACTCGCTGCAGACCGTCTCCGTCCTGATTGTTGGCAGACTGTCACCAGAAGCTCTGTCTGTTGCAGCCTTCTCCTATATGTTTGCTATGGCCACAGCATGGTTGATTGGCATGGGCGGCACAACAGCCATTGACACGCTGGCGAGCGCTTCCTTCACGGGCTCGAAGAACAAGCATGATCTTGGCATCATCTTGCAGCGCGCGCTCTTCCTGCTCGGCCTGTTCTACATCCCGGTCGTGGTTCTTTGGATCTTCTCGGAGCCAGTGTTTAAGGCCTTGGGTCAGGAGGACTATATTGCGCGCGACTCATCGAGGTTCCTGGCTGTGCTGATCCCGGGAGGTCTGGGCTACATCTACTTTGAATGCATGAAGAAATACCTGCAGGCGCAGGGAATCATGCGACCTGGGACGTACGTCCTCCTGATCACATCGCCGATCAACGCCGGCCTGAACTTCTTGTTCATCTACACATTCAAGATTGGTCTTTTGGGTGCGCCACTAGCGACTGGGATTAGCTACTGGCTTTCCTTCGTTCTACTTGTCGCATACAGCCGCTGGGTGGATGGATCAGAGTGCTGGGGCGGCTTTGATCGGAAGTGTTTCCAGAATATCGGCACATTCGCTCGAATTGCGGTACTTGGAGTTGTCCATGTGGGAACTGAATGGTGGGCATTCGAAAGTATGTACTTCGCGCATCCGACGTAAGCTGAACGGATGCTGATGTCAACCGCAGTTGTTGCGATCGTGGCCGGACAACTCGGCACCATCCCACTAGCCGCCCAATCTGTCATTATGACCGCCGACCAGGTCATGAACACGATCCCATTCGGCGTGGGCGTCGCAACGTCCGCACGAGTCGGCAACCTGCTCGGAGCTCGTGACGCGAAGGGCGCTGCTAGAGCGGCCAACACAGCTGCCTGGCTCTCCATGCTGCTCGGCGTCATCGTGCTCGCGGTACTCATGGGTACCAAGGAGCACTTCGCAAAGCTGTTCAACAATGACAAGCAGGTCGTCCGCCTGACGGCCGAAGTGCTGCCCTACGTCGCGCTCTTCCAGATCGCCGACGGCCTGAACGGGTCGTGTGGCGGCGCGCTGCGAGGACAGGGGAGGCAGCATGTTGGAGCAGCCGTCAATATCATCAGCTACTACTGTGGCGCTCTGCCGCTGGGTATCTATCTGGCGAAGCACGGTTGGGGATTGGCTGGGCTTTGGGTGGGGCAGTGCATTGCGCTCTACATTGTTGGCGCCGCCGAGTGGATCATTGTTGCGTTCAGCAATTGGGACAAGGAAGTTGACAAGGCTTTCGAGCGTATGGATCCATCTGTAAGGGCGGAGCAGGGTGCAGCGGACGAGATCTCGCACGAGCAGCGGTAGCATCGATTGGTCGCGGTAGCAAATGTATATATTGAGACGCCCGCTAGAAAGGCTACCGCCATGATCATGAGGCCTCAGAGTATACCACTGTAACGCCAAGGCAGATATCAAGCACCGATCTCCTGCTCGCGTGCTCTTGCCTTCTGCCTCTTCTCCAGAGCCGCAATTGTGCCTCCTTCCCAATCTGGCGAGCTTGATCGTGAATTCTGCACCCCACTTCTTATCGCAATATCAACACTGATGACATCCATCAACACCGCCACGAAAGGGAGACGGTCAAGCCATTGACTAAACATCCACCAGCAACTCCCGATGCCGGCAGTGCCGATCTGATACCAGAAGCCGCAGGTGCCGGGGCATCTCACGAAACGTAACGAAGCCCCAGCGCGCCCGTCGGCCACCTTCGCGCCGGATCTCACGCGCACGATCTGACCGCCAGGAACAGGTCGAGATGACATCCGCCTACATGAGCTCCCCTTGCTAGCCTGAGCCGCATGGCAGAGCTCCAGCGTCGATACGTAAACAAAGAAACAATCTGTGGCCGGAGCTAGCTGGTCGTTGCGAGGTAGGAGCTTCAAAAATGTCTCTTCCGTCGAGCGCTTGCACCTTGATGAGACACCTTGGTGGTTCCGTAGTCTTCTGTCTTCAAGATGCTGAGAGCCCTTACCACCATCGCTGCCCTCGCGGCGAGCGTCGCTGCTCATGATGGCCATGCCGACGACCAGGAGCCCTTGGAGGGACCCCACAAGTCGCTGTGGTACAATACACTGCCTGGCGATGGCGGCACTCAGGTCAGCATGCATCGCACTCTCCAGGCTCACCAGAATCATACTGACACAGCCCTAGGCCGACTCGGTCTTCTCCGGCATCAGCACCTTCGGTCGCATCCAATACTCCCCCTGCCTCGCCACCGAGGACGTCAAGTACGATATCGCCTTCATCGGCGCGCCCTTCGACACCGGCACCTCCTACCGCCCCGGTGCGCGCTTTGGGCCCAGCGGGATCCGTCAAGGTAGCCGCAGGCTGAATCTCTAGTATGTGCAGCCACTGGCTTACAGAAGGCGGTGTGGACACGAAGGCTCACGGAAAGTGCGTTTCAGCGGCGGCTACAACGTGCCTCTCGATGCGAACCCGTTCGATAGCTGGGCGACGGTCATCGACTGCGGTGACATTCCGGTCACTAGGTGAGCTTCTCCCACGCTGGTTGGACTGCATGTGCTGACCAATCTGCCAGCTACGACAATGCCTACGCCATCTACCAGATCGAGGAAGGGCACAACAGCATCCTCATGCGTGAGCCGGCGACCAATGCCTCTGTGCCGGGCCCCTCCCTCAAGGGCAAGACGTTCCCGCGTGTGATTACACTCGGCGGCGACCACACCATCACGCTCCCTCTGCTCCGCAGCATGAACCGTGCCTACGGGCCCATCACCGTCATCCACTTCGACTCCCACTTGGACACCTGGAAGCCCAAGGTCTTCGGTGGCGCGCCCAGCAAGCAGGCCGCGATCAACCACGGGACCTACTTCTATCACGCGTCGCAGGAGGGTCTGCTCAAGAACGTAAGCTCACGCACCGCGTTACCCCACCCTCTCGTAGTCCGTTGACTGACATGTGCTACAGGACACCAACATCCACGCCGGCATCCGCACGACCCTCTCCGGCCTCTCCGACTACGAGAACGACGGCTACTGCGGCTTCCACATCGTCGAGGCGCGCGAGATCGACACCATCGGCACCGCGGGCATCATCAAGAAGATCCGCGACCGCGTCGGCACCACCGCACCCGTCTACCTCTCCATCGACATCGACACCCTGGACCCGGCCTTCGCGCCCGCGACCGGCACACCCGAGACCGGTGGGTGGAGCACGAGGGAGCTGCGGACGATCGTGAGGGGGCTGGAGGGGATCAACTTGGTGGCGGCGGACATTGTGGAGGTCGCGCCGGCGTATGATACTAATGCTGAGTTGACTACGATGGCGGCGGCGGATACGCTGTATGAGGTTATGAGCTTGATGGTCAAGAATGGGCCCTTGAGCGAGATGGTGAGGAAGAAGGAGATCCCGGCCAAGGAGGAGGTGTAGAATGGTGCGGAAGACCCTGCGCTGGTGTGATGGCGAAGGACCGCAGTATGTCTTGGATGGTAGGAATGGAATGTCAGTAGATCTGTAGAGCGTAGTAGCTACGCCTTGTACATATCACGGCCCCAAGGGCACTCTCAAGCGCTTGGCATGCAAGCGGCGCTGAAAAGTGCACGTGCCAGTAGTCGCCTTGCAACCCAGATCTCGCGTTGATTCGTCGACCCCCTCATTCGCTGTTGACGAGCAACAGAAGGCGTGGCCAGCTCCTGGTCGGCTTCGCTGCATCCTTCGTCGTATCATCAGTCGGCCTCTTGTGGGACGAGACAGTGACGCCGTGCATCTGGCTCGAGTGCTGGTGAACGCCGAGGTTGAGCACTCTGAGAGCCTTACGGAAGCGGCGGCGCTGCTTGCTGGTGATTTGCAGCGCGTCGGTGTCAATGTCGAGAGCCTGAGCGGCCGCTACATGTGGCTCCTCCATCTCGGCCTCCATGTCAGTTGGTAAGAAGCAACCGGCTGGGCCAAGCCCTTTAGGCAACGTTAGATAGCACAGTGTGGTCTTGCGCTCGTCTTTCCCGTGCCATTTGTAGTTGCTGTGCTCCGGCCAGGAAGCCGTAGCCTTGCGGTCAACAGAGGTGTGGGCGAAATAGGCCTCCAGGCCAAAGTGCGTCCGAAGCACCTTAAGATCGTCAGATGACATGGCAGCATGCAAAGACTTGAGGGCAATGCACCTTCACAACTTCGCCACTCTGACTCTGCGTGATCAGAGCAGTCCACCGATCTGCTGACTCCAGGTGAGCATCGAAGTACCAGTCACTCTCCACGGCCACCTCTTCCAGAGCCTCCTCATATGCCGCCTCACATGTGCGCTCGCAGCGACCATGACCGAGCTGGACCGCGCACTTGCCGCACGGGATAGCTGTCTTCTTGGTGCACTTCTTCTCGCAAGGGCTGCCGTGGACTCCGTACCCAGTACAGGTCTCACACGTCGGCGTGGTGTCGAACGCGGCATCCCATAACGGGGACATGTCTTCAAAATGCTGGCTCGGCGCACATCTTGACTCATAGCAGGCGAAGTTTGAGCGTAGGTCGCACCAGACATAGTTGTAGCTGCCGCGTGCGGACCTGATGATGAGGTCTTCGATGGCTAGCTCGATCTCCGCCGGAAGCTTCGTGATGTGCGCGTGTGGGCCTTTGCCGAACCTGTGGGCAAGCCGAAGCGCGTGCAGTAAGGGCAAGACCTTCGCGTATGCGTCAACGTGCGCGAGAAGCTTGTCAGGCTTCACAGGCGTTGCCCTTGTCCCGTGCATCAGCATCGTCCCGGCACGCTCTTGCGCAACACATACCATGCCAGCCCGGCTCGCAAGGTCTTGCTCATCGTGTAAGTGACGGATTCCGAGCCGATCAGTTTGATTGAGACGGACACCGTTGTCGGGTGAGAAGTTTGTCTACTCGCGGATGCGGAGTTATTGAGGTGACGCTGCCGCCTGGAAGCCGAGAGTCTGTGCTTCCGCGATGCGCTAGTAACGCGCGTGTCAGGTGAATGAGGAAAGAACGATGATGTGCTTGTACGGAGGATCGGAAGATGTATTCCCGCGGCCAATGTGCTGGCGTGTGCGGCTCACTTCAGCCTGTGTGCATCTGGACATCCTCACCGTGTGCTAGAGCCATGGCTTCGGCAGCATACTAGCGCCCCCCTCTGCGGTCAGACTACCGGGAAATTCTTAGTCGGCTTGTCGAAGCAGTCCTTGAAGCGCGAAAGGCTGCCGCGGAAGAGAGTAACGATGGACATCCACACGCAACAGCATACGAAGGTGGCATGAGTAGACCGGGAGTGGAATCGCAAGTCCGTAGACAGCTCTGGACACTTCGGAACGTGACAGCCACGCTCGCATCGGGATCCAAAGGCCGTGCCTTGCTCGTCGCTCGCGTGGTCGTGCCGTCTGCCGTCTCCGCCCTCTGGTGGATGGTGTAGACAAGGGTATGTAGGCAAGCTATGGTTTATCCCCCCCTTCAACGCCCGACGGGCTCGGAGGACGAAGTGGAATATAGCGCCACGGCAGAGCAGCCTCGCCCACCGACCCGAATCCGCGGAGGAACTCAAAGGTCGGTCTAGATAGCCGCTCCGCCGCCATCGTTCTCAGATCTGTCGACTGAAGGTACTTCATGGGGAGGGAAGAGTTCCGTGGTTGTCGAACGCGACGCTAGTCAACCAGTCAATACGCGTACGCATGCCGGGACGGGCGTCACAGATCGTTTTTGTATTGAGAGGGAGGGAAAGACGCGAGCCAGAATTTTGAGGGCACGCGAGCGGACGGCGCTAGGGAGTGCCGCCGCCGCGAGTCAGGACACCCAGGCACGTGGATATGCACGACTAGCGCCCCACTCTCGACCTCAAAGCCGAACATCTTCGAATCGTGTGCTTGCAAGCGATATTCCACCGACACATCTCCTCAGCCGCGCGCTGAAGCGCTCTATTCGCCATCATGGACGCCGCCTCGATCGAGCAGATGAATAAGGTCCGCGTGTCGCTCGGCATGGCGCCGCTCCCCGTGCCAGGTAAAGACAGCAGCGGACCTCAATTCAAGCCCGCCGACGATGGTGATGACAGCGACCAATCCGACGAGCTCAGCACCCTCGACAAGCGCCAAGCCGCCGCCGGTGCCAATTGGCAGAAGCTCGAAGATGAACGACTTGCTAAGGAGGAGCGCGAGAAGCGGAAGCTGGCCGCGAAGAAAGCGAGAGATGTCGCGGCGCGGTATGCGAAGATGGACGGGAGGGGCTTGGGGGAGGCAGACGAAGGCGAGATGGACACGCGGTCTTGGCTGCTGAGCCAGAAGAAGCGGACAAAGAAGATCGAGAAGGCGCGGAAGCTGCAGGAGGAGCTGGCGGCGAGGGAGCAGGAGGCGATGCAGCAGGAGTATACCAGTAAGGATCTAGCGGGTGTCAAGGTGGGGCACGAAGCGGGCGAGTTCGATGAAGCAACCGGCGAGCAGGTGCTCACCCTGAAGGACACGGCGATCGGAGAGGAGAGCGAGGACGATGAGCTGGAAAATGCGGAGATGAGGGCGAAGGAGAAGCTGGAGCAGAATCTGCGTCTCAAGAAGAAGCAGCCAGATTACGATCCTACGGAGGATGGCGAAGCGAATGTACTGAGCAAGTACGATGAGGAAATTGACGGTAAGAAGTCGAAGCGCTTCACTCTGGACGGAGGGGGTAATGCAGCTGAAGTAAGGAGATCGAAGGAGGGGGATGGCGAGGCCAAGAGCAAGGGTGTCAAGATCAGCTTGGACATGCTGAAAGAGGATGCGCCCGCGTCGGATTATATCGAGCCGAGCATAACGAAGATCAGGAAGCCAAAGAAGCAGAAAAAGGAGAAGAAGACACGGCAAAAGGAGGCAGACGAGGACGACCTCCTCGCTCCAGTCACAGACGCGCCCTTACGACAGCCTGAAGCAGATGTCATGGACGTCGACAGCGCGCAGCCTGCGGCTTCAAGCAAGAAACGAGCCCTCGAATTCGATGACGATGATCTGCAGGCCAAGCTTGCCGAGCAAAGGCGACATGCACTCAAGAAGCGCAAGAAGATGGACGCTTCGGAGCTGGCGAGACAGATGCGCGATGAGATGCCGGTCGATGACGAAGAAGCTGAGGATGCCGGCTTCGTCATGGATGAGACAAGCGAATTTGTCGCCAACCTCAAGCCACCCGAAGCACCTGCGGTCCGCGATGCGACGAGTCGCACGCCGCACCCCGCTACCGCCACAGATGAAGCCGAAGACGATGATGGCGACACAACCATGGCCACGCAATCGTACGCCGAAGCCGCCGAAGCCGAAGACCGCCCCTCCCCAGCACCTGCAGTAGCAACCCACGACATGACAGCCACTGGTCTGGAAGACGAAGACACCCTCTCCGGCGCCGGCACCGGTGCCGCGCTCGCCATGCTCCGCAAACGCGGCCTCCTCACGGACGCCTCGGCCAGCGACCTCAGCACCAAGGATCGCTCGCGCATGAAGTTCCTCGCGGAGAAACAGCACCTCATCGACGATTACGACCTCCGCGCCCGCCGCGAACGCGAGGAAGCGCGCTCCTCGGGCCGCTTCGCCAAGATGTCCAAGCGCGAACAAGAGGAGTACCAGAAGCGGCAGAACGAGGACCGCGAGAGGTACCTGGCGAGGCTGCAGGCGGAGAAGTTCAATAAGGAGTACAGGCCGGAGGTGACGTTGCGGTACAATGACGAGTATGGGCGGGAGATGAACCAGAAGGAGGCGTTCAAGCATATGAGTCATTTGTTCCATGGGAAGGGGTCAGGGAAACAGAAGACGGAGAAGCGGATGAAGAAGGTCGAGGAGGAGAAGGCGAGGGAGGCGAGGGGGCTGATTGGGGGTGGAGAGGGAGGTGGGTTCGTGGATGTGCAGGGCAGAGAGGGCAGGCGGTTGGGGAAGGCTGGGGTGCGGCTACAGTAGCTGGGCTTGAACCTGGTAGTGGGGAGCGTGCGACGCCCGCCGCATGGTCGCGAGGGCCGACCACTGAGACGCTTGGAGAAGCGGCTGCGAAATCCAAATAATTGCTTCGTGGACAGGCTTGCCTGGTAGATATGGATCAACGGCAATTGAGGTTAGTGCACACTTCCGATCTTGGCAGGACGGAACTATATTCACTCTGCTAGCGTGTAGAAGATGGCATCGCCGCATGGGCACAATGTCGTTGCTACGGTAAGTCCTGCGTGGAGTGCTAGAGTGCTGGAATGGTAAGTACTGTGTTCTTGTCTCCTCCCATCATTTCGTCATATGCACGACACTCTATGGCACGGCCAGGAGGTGCATCAGGGCTCGACGGCATACATTGGTTGAGCGGACGGCTGTGCGATTATGCGAAGTTGTCCGGTACGCTGAGGTGTCTGGGAGTAATTGCCCTGTTGCGCGCCGGACGTCATGCTTCTTGCTCTCCGACGACCACACATCCGGCAGCGCCTGCGACCTGGACTTGATCGCAAATGCCGCGCGAGAGGCAAGTCTCGGCAACACTTCAGGCCGGTAGGTAGGTGACAGCGCACGGGGAAGCGACCTTCTTCGTGATGCACATCTCTTTCCCACAACATAGACATTCCACATTGCAGATTCATCTCTACATTCCGAATTACAGGGCACCACGGTATCCTTCCTACATCATCCGAGATCAAGCAAGCACGAGATTAGCACAGATTACATCGAAAGGCCCGGCCGCACCACGTAACGCGCCAGGCATGTCTTCGGAACGCTCTGCCGACGACTCAGACTTCAACGACGAGGACTACTCGCTCCAGTCCATTGACATGCCCTTCGACACGCCTCCACGCGGTCTCTTCAAGACTGCCTCGCCGCTCAAGGCGCTCTTCGACCCTTCACCGCCTGCCGTGGCTGTGAAAGACGGAGGCGAAGCATCCGCCAGTGCCGACAACGATGGCACACCACGTCTGCACCAAGCCTGGCAATGCACCGCCTGCGAGACCCTGCACTTCTGCGAGGGCGGTGCATCGTACGCTCCACTGTCGTGCGGCGAGCTCATGGTGACGGGACAGGCCTGGGAGGATGAGTGCGAGGGCACCGAGTTTCGGCTCCGGGCAGTGAAGCTCACGGAGAGTGACAACAGGCGGGAAGTGGAGCTCTGGCCGATGACGCAGGAGGTGTGCACGAAAGATGGGGAGGTCGTTCAGGTGCAGAAGACGGCGTCGGGAGAAGTATCAGTAATCGAAGGCGAGAAGAAAGAGAGAGCTCCCCAGCACCTGGAGAAGAGGGTCTCGATTCCCGCCAGCGATGCAGCAACGCTGCTGGTCAAGTCGCCAGACGGGGAGCATCTCGGTATTGGCCAAAAGCTCCACACGAGGCCAAGCCCGCGCCTCGCCAGCGCTTCATTCTCGAAGAAGAGAGGAGGCAAGCCTAGCAGAGGTCTTCGTCGCCACAGCCATGCCAAGGTGGCTCTCCCTCGACGTGCGAGCCTAGTCACAGCCGGCGACGCGGACACCAGACCGGGCAACGAAAGATGCGACTCTGTCTTGAACCTGCTTCACGCGGCAGGCGGCGACGGAAGAGGCGGAGGTGCACTTGGGGCTGCAGATCATGCCAGAGTGCAAATTGGCACCTTGGACCATGCTATTACGAAAGACGAGGATTCGGCGCTCGCTGCCATGACTTCCTTCATCTCGTCCGAATACGCGGACCTCGCGGCTTCGTTCGAGAAAGCTAGCGTGTCGGTCTTTCCTGACGTCTTCCAGACGTTCGCTGGGCCCACCACGTCCCGTGCCACCACGGTCAGCATGAAGCATGGCCTAGTGAGCAGACCGAAAGTGGCTGGCGGGAATCACGCACTTGGGACCGGCGATGAGGGGCTGGCGGTAAGTGCTGACGGTCCCTCACCCGTCCCCAGCAAAGACTTCCTCGACTCGGACGCGCGCATCAAGAGCGACACCTTTTCTCTCCCGCACGCTGCCCATGACAGCAATGCACGCACTGATGCATTCCACGATGCCGACCCGTATATTACCAGCAGCTCCTCGCCTGCATGCGCCCCTGGCCTGCATAGCGACGAGTACAGCACGCCAGAACTGCGCAACAGACGCGGTGCCAAGAAGGAGCGGATGATGAACTCGGTGCGCCGCAGACGGGGTCAAGCATTGAGCTCCCCGGCGAAGCAACAGCAGTCCCGTACCCAGGAGCAGCGCACGCCTGCGCAAGAGGGCCGGAGAGCGCCGTCGCCGACGAAGAGACAGGCCTCTGCTCAGGTGGGTCCGAGCAGTGCGAAGCGCACATTCGGGACCGTCATCTCCCATAATGCTGTGTCGTTGCCGGT
>JAWDJV010000304.1:0-22187 GCA_033119285.1 Teratosphaeriaceae sp. CCFEE 6253
GTCGAAGTCGGTGGAGTAGGGCGCGGGTAGGTCTTCGGGCCGGGGTCCGGGGGGTGGCGGGGCGGGGCGGAGGGGGGCGAGGTGCGCGGGCATCGCTCGCGCCGCGTCCGAGGAGGCGGGGCGGGAGGCGGGCGGGGCGGGGAACGCGAAGCCAGCGAAGTCGTCGGCGAGGATCTCCGCGCTCGCTGTCCGCGCATGGCCCAGCCGCGAGCCGGCCGCGACATCGTCCAGCAGCAGCGGGATCCGGCTCTCCTCCGCCCGGACATCGTCGGCCTGCACCTCCTGCGTCGGACACAGCACCTCCCGCATCGCCCCGAACCCCTGCTCCAGCACCTCCACCTTCCGCCCCAGCACCCTTTGCGCGACCTCCTGCTCCTCCATCCGCTGCCGCATCCCCGCCACGACCGGCGCCAAGCGCGCGAACGTGCAGCTCTGCGCGTGGACGTCCGCCGTGCTGCGTTTGCCCCGGCTCGTGCAGCCCAGACTCGCGCCGGGGCAGGCGAGGGAGATGGCCGGGCAGAGCTGCGCGGTGTGCGCGGCGAGCGCGCGGGAGAGCACGGGCTCGGCGCAGCGGGTGCAGAGTACCCGGCGATCGGGACACTTGGTCGCCCAGTGCGTGGCGAGGTCCGCGTAAGGCAGCGTGGTGCGGCAGTCGAGGCAGCTGACGCCGTAGTGCAGGCAGCCTCTCTCGGCGTCCTTCCGCCGGACGGGCAACTCGCAGTCCTCCGAGGAGCACTCCTGCCGGGCGTAGGGGCAGTAGATGCCCACGTGGTCCTGCACCTCGCCGCGCTTGACTTCTGCCGCGCAGCCGTCTTCGCTTTTTGGACAGCGGACGAGGAGGTCGTCGAGGATGTTGACCAGCACGCGACTCGTCGCGCTCCGCGGGCCGAGTTTGGCAGGGGTGCGGCAGCTGGGGCAGTCGCCGCGGGGGCCGTGGGGCGTGTACGAGGAGGTCCATGTTTGCCGGATGCAGTCCCGGCAGAAGCAGTGGTCGCACTCGGTCAGCACGACGGGGTCGACGAAGGGGCAGCGGCAGATGGGACACATCAGGTTGTCGTCGTAGGGCGTGACGTAGTCCAGTAGTCGGAGATCCACGGGCGGGTTGAGGTTCTGGGCGCGGGCTTTGGAGGAGAGGTAGTTGATCTCCTCCATCTGCCGGCGGGTCTCTAGTCGCCGCATGCCGCGGAGGGAGGATTGGTGTTGGCTCGAGGAGAGGCTGCGGTGGAGGTCTGGGGCCTGCGAGGTCACGGCGAGGAGGTCGCCGGTCGAGCTGGAGGAGGCGTGGGTCGGCTGGTTCGGCATGGCGGGCTGTTGGGAGGAGGAGAAGAAGCTGAAGCCGGCTTGGATGCTCTGCCGTGGGGAGCGGGAGAAGGAGCGTGATCGCGGCATGGCGCCTTGGGGCATTGCCGGAAGTTGACAATTGGTCCTTCCGTCCGAAGTTTGCAGTCGCTGGGCCGGGCTACCAAACCGGAGCAATCGGCGGCATGGGAGGGAACAAGGGTAGGCTGTACACGAGGTCCAGTTTGGAGGCCAGAAGACGTCCGCATGCCAGAGCAGAGCTGGAGGGACACAGAGGTCGGAAAAGTCGGGGCCTAGTCTAGGGATCCTGCAGGTCACGGCTGGTCGCAACCCTGTTGATGAAACAGAATAGTGACCCCGTGTTGACAACGTTCAGAGCTTGGACGAGGCCTACTTCGGGGCCAGATGGATGGTGGTGGAGTTCGTGCAGCCGTTGACGGTCCGGCGGCTAGATGCCGCTGTCGCAACGCCCCGATCTCGTCACGCCGGATGACTTGTACGGTTGGTGACCGGGGCAATGAGTGAGAGCCGATGAGTCCACTGGCTGAAGTGCGTAGTGCACAGTCACACGGTCGAGTTCCGGTCCGATTGTCGCTCGAAGTCGGAAGCGAGACTGTGTGACACAGGAGTGGAAGTGATGTGGATAGAGTCTGGCCCTGTCTATTTCCGTGCCGGCCTCGCACGTGCCCCGCAGATCCACGCCGCCGGCGGGATCGTTCGGCCACTGCCGCGTCCACTGACTCGCGCCCGCTGCGACGTCAGCATCCTGGCGAAGTCGAGACAGCAGCATTCATTCCGCTTCCTAGCAGCCGAGGAGAAGGGTTGGCGCATCACGAGCCTCGTCGCCGGTAGCACTCACTCGCCCTACAAGTTGACCGGACGGTGACAAAGGCCGCGGGTGACAGTGGGGACCGGCATTCGGACATCGAACACTCATCTCAGAAGGCGTCAGATATGGCCACGACGACGCCCCGCCAACTCACCCTCCTCGCCGACCAACTCAACCTCACTCTCTTGGATCGACAACGCGCACAGGCTCTGAACTTCGAGCCCAACAGACAGCAAGATGCCCAGATCACCCGCTCCCTAACCGAGCTCCAGTCCGGCCTCGAGGAGCTGGAAGAGCGCGAGAACGACCTCGCGGTCCTGCAAAACTATAGCGAGGACCTCGAACGACTCCGCCCGCGCTACGAAGAGCTGTACGCGCGCTTCCACGGCTCCGCCCCCTCCTCCCAACCCAAGCGCGCCGAAGCCGCACAACAGCGACCCGCCCCCGACGGCCGCAGATCCAAATCCGTCCGCTTCCGCGACAACCCCAACCTCCCCCCCTCAGACGACGACGACGCGGAAGCGGCCGCGAACCGCACCGCCCTCTTCACCGAACAGCGCTACCGCGACGACCCCCCGCCGCCTGATCAGTCGGACCTCGATAACCAGCAGATCCACGCCCAGCACACCTCCACCCTCCGCGAGCAGGACGCGCATCTCGACACCCTCGGCCTCTCCGTGCGCCGGCAGCGGATGCTGGGGATCGAGATGGGGGACGAGCTCGAGGGCCAGAACGCTTTGCTGGATGACGTGGAGGCCGGGGTGGACCGGCATCAGAGCACGCTGCAGCGGGCGCAGGGGCGGCTGGGGCGGGTGGCGCGGGGGAGCCGGGATAATTGGAGTTGGGTCACGATTGGGATTTTGATTTGCGTGTTGGTGTTGTTGATTGTTGTGTTGAAGTAGTGACCGGACTGCGTTACTGCGGGCTTCTGCCTAGGCTCTCTCATTCAGCACGCCTGGTCTGGACGGCGCGCGAGGAAGCCGGACCGTGTCGAGCCGTAGATTCGCGCTCTCTCAGGAACTCTGAAGCACAGGATACCTACGTGCGACATCTTCGACTTACCATATCGGAGAAGGTCTGCACCAGCTTCCTTGCTTCCCCAGCTCGTAGCGACCTGGCAATCCAGCTCCCTCTGCCGAGATGGCTACCTGCGACTGGAGACTCGGGCCACGTATCTGACAAAGCTAAGGCCTCGAGCCCCAGAGATCGTATGAGCATAGCAGGCTGCGGTACCTACACGTTGCTACCTCGCATTGCCCGTGCGCACAGCCTTCACGGCCGGCCTTTTCCCTGCTTCCGTCCATTTAGCTAAGCCGCGCATGTCCTCCGCTGTGCCGAACGCATCGCCGGGTCAACGGTACACTTTCACTGTCTCATCTCGCTGCCCTTCGTCTTCAAGGGCCGACATTGCAGCTTGTCTTTGTTTCTCGGACTCGCCAAGTCCTCATTCGGTCCCAAGTCCTCGGCCTCGCCAGTTCGCTATCGTCGGGTGCGGCCGGCGGTGGACAGCGATGGCTCACTGAAAGATTCGCAAGGCATACAGCGGCGTCCATCAGCGCACATTCCCAAAAGTACACCGGTGCTTCGGAAAAGACGCAATGATCCCGAGACCAAGCTCCAGGGAGCAGCCGCCGCCAGTGGCAGAAGTCATACCTCCAGCAGCCAAGAAGGCCAAGGTTGCGAAAGCAGCCAGGGGCAAGCAACGTGTCAACTCACGGAGGATGACCGATTCCATAACCACACGCGATTTATGGAGATTGAGACACTTGAGCGTGACTTCCATCTCCCGGACTTGGACAACGAGATCGATCCGATCTGGAGCGCGGAGAACTTTGTCTGGGGCGAGCCCGGCGCTGAATACGCCATCGACTATGCGTACATCGAGTCGTCCGCAAGGCTAGCCAGCCTATGCTGGGGGGCGCTAGAGTCACTGGAGGAGAAGCTCTTCGACAAGATCGTCAATCGCTGCGGCCGAGGGAACCAGATCAACCTCGGCGAGAACAACACGACGGGCGCCTCGCGGCCACTCTTCGCGTATAAAGAGCCCACCGGCGATCCCGAGGAACGCAAGCAGCGGGTCCGTGCGGCCCTCGCTCGGCTCGCGAAGCTCGTCCGCTTCGCGCTCACGAACCTCGGACCCTCGGAGGCCGCGACAACTATGGGACTGTACCGGCACGAGTGGACGGAGGGCTTCGCTTAGCACGGCCGGAAAGAGTACCCCGCGGAAGTCTGCCTCAACCGCACCCTCTACCACGAGCTGGTCGCGTGCACCGACGCCGGCGACGACCCAGCGCGCCTGCTGGTCCTGCAGTGGTCCCTCGCCGCTACCCTCGTGCACGAGACCACGCACGCGCTGACGTTCCGCCACTGGACCGGGATCGGCCGGGAGCCCTACAACGAGGTCTTCGTGACGGCCGACGCGGCGGTGTCGCCCCTGGCCGAGATCGGCATCGAGGCGGAGCGGCGGCTCTTCGGCGGGCTGGCGGAGCTGTTCCAGGACTCCGTGGGCCGCGATGTCTTCCGGTACCGGTACGCCGACGGCGGGATGAGTAGGCAGCGCGGCATCCTCGTGGCCTGGACGTGGCCGTATAACCATATCTGGCAACACTACGCCGCGAGCGGGCATCCGATCAATACCCGCGCCAGTATTGAAGAGGTGATACCGAAGGGGGATCTGGCCTGGCGGGTAGATCTGGCGGACGTGGCGAAGTTGTTCCGGAAGTCGACCTAGGAGGGAATACGTACGTGGGAGGACGTGCAGGCCTTGCATCCGGTGCCGAAGCGTGGATATTGTTTCCTCATGGATAAGAAGAACGTGTTGAGGCACCAGCGGGTGCCGCCTGAGGGTCGGGTTCCTGGCGAGTTCCGGACGCTGGACAGTGGCGATCTGGTCCTGGACGAGTCGATGGACGAGAGTCAGGGGGAGTGAGAGGCGAATTGTGCTGATTCGACTGCAGCTCGAGTCTCGAGGGGTGTAACTGTCTGTTTTGCGTTTGTTCTGCAGGATCGCACATCCATACATACGTGGACGTACTTGGTTGGATACATGAAGATGACGCTCATTTGGCGCGGCAGGACCTCGACCACGACGCTGCGCCATCGGGATCCTAATTGGCTTCCCTTGCAGTACACGATACCGATGCTACCTCCTACGGCAAACACTCCACCTGTGTTCGGGAGGGCAAACACTCCAGGTGCCCATGCTCAGCGCGCGAACCCAGCAGATCACGATCGTAGCCGAGACTGTCGTCGGCCCACGCCATATCATGCCTGCCGAAATCTGGCTGTTCACAGGACCCATCCGCACACGGGGTCCCTGGCCTTCTTGCGCCTCCTTGTTGCTCGAGATACCGATGGCTTCACGTCAGGCGCTTGCCCAGGATTGTCCGCCGTGCAGCGTGGAGGAGGTCGACTTCAAGCTGCCGCTGCTCGCTAGGTTGTTCGTCCCACAAAGCAGCCATACAACATTCCTGCGGACCAGTGTCAACACATACCGGCTTCCTTCCTATATCGCTCCCCGTACACTACTCGTACAACTGCTTACCCGGTTGGGGAAGGTACGCCGAAAGCACGGGGCCGAATTTGTCCGACACTCCAAACTCTCACTTCCTGCCGTCCCTCTCAACATTCGCACTGCTTATCCATCGCTGCGGTACTAGCCTGCGATCCGTGTTCATCACAGAGACGTGGCCGAATCGTTCCGCGCTCGAGGAGACACGGTGACGCTCGCGATCGACACACGTGCATGGCGGCAAGCTCAAAGCAGTAAGTGTCTCCGCCCTCCTGAGGCTGGCCGACATCTCCTCATATGGCCGTGCCGCCTCGCTCGTCCTACAACATGCCTGCAGCGTCACCATTTCATTTCAGTTGTCTATTCCTCTCTACTCACTCTACTTCTTCTCGCCTCTCGATCCAGCGCTTGTGAATGTATCATCCCATCCAAAAGCGTACCCAAGTCAGTCCGTCTTGCACGAAATGGCTACACTCACCATTACCGCTGGGATGAGGATCGAGAATCCCAAAACCATCACGCCTCCCAAGATGGCCAAGACTTACACCAGAGGCCCATCGGCCCAGGAGCTCGACGAGATGGAGCTGCCCGACTACGGCTTCATCAAGCCCCAACGCCCCAGCACCGACATCTCCGCCAAGCAACCCTGCGCGCCCACACCCGCTGTTACCGGTCACCAAACCCCACCCACCACCCCCCCGGACCTCGAAGCCAGCCTCCCGCCCACCCCCGCCCAGCACCATGACCACTCGACGGGCCTCGTCCCCAGCTTCTCCTTCCCAGCCATGAACCGCTGGCGCGTCCTGACCGCCTGTCTCATCTACTTCGGCAACGGCATGAGCGACAGCGCCGTCGGCGCCCTGATCCCCTCCATCGAGACGCACTACCACATCGGCTACGCCGTCGTCTCCCTCATCTGGATCACCAACGCCGTGGGGTTCATCCTCGCCGCGTTCTGCACGGAAGTCCTCGTCGGCTGGGTCGGGCGCGCGCGCGCGCTGATGACGAGCGAGGCGATCATCATGGTGGGGCTGGCGATCACCGCCGCGACGCCGCCGTTCGCCGCGGTCGTGGTGGCGTATTTCTTCGTCGGGTTCGGGACGGCGCTGAATCTGGCCCTGAACAACGTCTTCTGCGCGAACTTGGCGAACTCGACTGTGATTCTGGGCGCGGCGCATGGCTCATACGGGATCGGCGGGATCCTGGGCCCGGTCGTGGCGACGGCGCTGGTCTCGGCCGGCGTCCTGTGGTCCCGCTTCTTCCTCATCATGATCAGCATCCGCATCGCCTGCTTCTTCTTCGCTGGGTGGTCGTTCTGGGACTACGAGAAGGAGGGTGTCAGCCAGTTCGCCAACAGCCTCCAGCAGCTGGCTAGTCGGCAAGCGGCCTCCGAGATGGGGGAGCCGGGGAAGCTGGACCTGCTGCGCAAGGCGCTGAGGAACAAGACGACGATTGTCGGCGCGCTGTTCATCTTCGCGTACCAGGGGGCCGAGGTCTCGGAGTCGGGGTGGTTCATCTCGTATCTGATCGACTACCGCAATGGCAGTCCGGCGCGGGTCGGGTACGTCACGTCCGGGTTCTGGGCGGGGATCACGGTGGGGCGGTTCACGCTCACGCACCTCGCGCACTGGGTGGGGGAGAAGCGGTTCGTGTTTGCGATGGGGGCTGGCGTGATCGTGTTTCAGATCATGTCGTGGCAGATCCCGAACGTGATTGGCGATGCCGTGGCAGTTGCCATCCTCGGGCTGTTGCTCGGGCCCGTCTACCCGTGCGCCGCGACGGTGTTCACAAAGCTACTTCCCGGCAATCTCCAGACCATGGCGATCGGCTTCATCAGTGGCGCGGGCTCCAGCGGAGGAGCCGTGGTGGGTCAAGCTCATGATCGAGTCGTTGGAGGACATACTGATCGGCGGCAGGTTCCATTCCTCACTGGCTTGATTGCGCAAGCCTCGGGTACTTTGGTCCTGTAAGTCTGTGAGCGCGGCCCCTGTTCAACGGGCATCCTGCTAATCGCAAGCTCGGATAGGCACCCTGTTTGCATTGGCTTCTATCTCATCATGCTCGGGTCGTGGACGGTGCTACCGAAGGTGGGCAAGCGGAAGGTGTGAGGCCTTGGATGCCCTAATCCGATGTCCGGGATTCATGGAGGTCGGAGGCAGCTCGGGTAGGCCATGTCAGAGCTATTCTTGACCCGCCTCTCGCGCACGCGGAGCGCAGTGCGGGCCCCGGTAGGTAGGCTGGTCATGGAATATTGATCAAGGTCGGCTGGGAGATGGTCGGGCCGAGCTATCGATTACGATTGCGAGCTGGAGATGTGGATGTAACGCGTTAGGTAGCCATGCCGGCTGTGATCGAGGTAACGACATGCTTCGAAGTCAACTTCTGGCCGTCGTTGTACCAGGCTGCGACCGCCGTCGATCACATGCTTGGCAAGGCGGTCCCCTGCAGCGATCTTCGTTTCCCCAGATTCTGGCTCGTGCGTTCGAAAAGTCTATATCCGTCTACTCGAACATTTTCTTACATGCAGTATCGAACATCTTGCCAACGACTTAGTTTGCAAGCATGGCCGACCAGGAGACGGAGAGCATGATGGCTCTCGAGGTCAAGGACGGCAACGACGCCATCCGCTTCTGCGAAGGCATCAGCTTCGGTGCTCACCGTAGCGTAGCCGGCGAGCTGGTCTTCCAGACCGGCATGGTGGGCTACCCCGAGTCGATCACGGATCCCTCATATCGTGGCCAGATACTCGTCATCACCTTCCCGCTGGTGGGCAACTACGGTGTCCCCTCACGAGAGGAGCGGGACCCGCTTCTGCCAGATCTCCCAGCTCACTTCGAGGCCGCCGAGATCCATATTGCTGGCTTGATCGTGGCTTCATATGCCGGCGAGACGTACTCACACCACCTAGCCACCTCTTCATTGGGAACATGGCTCAAAGAGCAGAACGTGCCGGCGATATGCGGAGTCGACACGAGGGCCCTGACGAAGCGGATCCGGGACAACGGCAGCATGCTGGGCCGGCTTTTGATGCAGAATGGCACGGAGCAGGTGCCCGATGGGATCCCGACGGGCGCGATCACGCCCAACGGCACCATGACGCCGGCGCTGCAGACCTCTCTGTTGCCTCCGCCGAACCTACAAGCCGTCGGGGGCAAGCTGACGGTGAATGGCACCAACGGCACCAACGGCACCAACGGCGGTCACAGTAATGGGACGCTGGAGAGGAGGACGAAGGAGGTGGCGACATATGAGGAGATCGAATGGTATAACCCCAACAACGAGAACCTGGTCGCGCACGGTAAGCTTGCTTTGCCGGGTGGGAGCGTCAGCATAGCAGGTCTGATACGTTTGATAGTCTCGACCTCCCAACCAAAGATCTACAGCCCAAGTGCTTCCAGTGCGTTGAAGCACCCGTCGGGTAGACCTGTGCGTGTCGTGTGCGTTGATGTCGGCTTGAAGTACAACCAGCTCCGTTGCCTGGTTGCTCGCGGTCTGGAAGTCGAAGTCGTGCCGTGGGACTACGACTTCCCGAAGCTGGCTGGCAAAGAGTATGATGGCTTGTTCATCTCCAACGGACCCGGCGACCCAGCCATGATGGCGAACACCGTGAAGCACATCGCCACGACCATGGAGGAGGCACGGATACCCATCTTTGGCATCTGTCTCGGTCACCAGCTGCTCGCTCGTGCAGCTGGTGCAGATACCGTCAAGATGAAGTTCGGTAATCGTGGGCACAACATCCCATGCACAAGTCTGCTGTCCGGCAAATGCTACATCACGTCGCAAAATCATGGATATGCGGTCGACGCAAATACGCTTCCGAAGGACTGGACCGAGCTCTTCGTCAACGCCAACGATCACAGCAACGAGGGCATTCGGCACACCAGCAGGCCGTACTTCAGCGTCCAGTTCCACCCCGAGAGCGCACCTGGCCCGCGCGAAACCGAATTCTTATTCGATGTCTTCGCCCAGACCATCATGAACGCGATCGAGGATCCGAAGACGATGCAGCAGCCCGTCAGCTTCCCCGGCGGCGACGCCGTCGAGAACGCGGCGAGGAACCCCAAGCTACATCCCAAGCGTGTGCTGGTCCTGGGCAGTGGCGGCCTGAGCATCGGCCAAGCCGGCGAGTTCGACTACTCCGGCAGCCAGTGCATCAAGGCGCTCAAGGAGGAGGGCATCTACACCATCCTGATTAACCCCAACATCGCCACCATCCAGACCTCGAAGGGTTTGGCAGATAAGGTGTACTTCCTGCCCGTCAACGCCGAGTTCGTGCGCAAGGTCATCAAGCACGAACGCCCGGATGCGATCTACGTCACCTTCGGCGGGCAGACTGCGCTGCAAGTGGGCATCCAGCTCAAGGATGAGTTCGAGGCGCTCGGCGTGAAGGTGCTCGGCACGCCGGTCGACACCATCATCACGACTGAGGACCGGGAGCTGTTTGCGAGGAGCATGGAGTCGATCGGCGCGCCGTGCGCCAAGTCAAAGTCCGCGAGCAACGTCGACGAGGCGCTGGAGGCTGTCGAGGACATTGGTTACCCTGTCATCCTCCGTGCTGCGTATGCCCTCGGTGGCTTGGGCAGCGGCTTCGCGGAGAACAGGGAGCAATTGCTGGATCTGTGCAACAAGGCTTTCGCCGCGAGTCCGCAGGTCCTCATCGAGCGCAGCATGAAGGGCTGGAAGGAGATCGAGTACGAGGTTGTAAGGGATGCACACGACAACTGTATCACGGTGTGCAATATGGAGAACTTCGATCCGCTTGGCATCCATACGGGCGACTCGGTGGTCGTGGCTCCGTCGCAGACGCTGTCGGACGAGGACTACAACATGCTGCGCTCAACGGCGACGAGAGTCATCAGACATCTGGGTGTCGTGGGAGAATGCAATATCCAATATGCCCTGAATCCGGAGAGCAGGGAGTACTGCATCATCGAGGTCAATGCGCGTCTCTCCCGATCTTCGGCGCTGGCGTCGAAGGCTAC
The DNA here is from genome assembly GCA_033119285.1 of Teratosphaeriaceae sp. CCFEE 6253. Classification (NCBI taxonomy): domain Eukaryota; kingdom Fungi; phylum Ascomycota; class Dothideomycetes; order Mycosphaerellales; family Teratosphaeriaceae; species Teratosphaeriaceae sp. CCFEE 6253. The sequence goes on from JAWDJV010000304.1 coordinate 10,625, forward strand.
TGGGTATCCATTGGCCTTCATCGCGGCAAAGTTAGGCCTCAATATCCCGCTGAACGAGATCAAGAACAGCGTGACGAAGAAGACGGTGGCCTGCTTCGAGCCCTCGCTCGACTATGTCGTCGTCAAGATCCCGCGCTGGGATTTGAAGAAGTTCACGCGGGTGTCAACACTCCTGGGCTCTTCCATGAAGAGTGTTGGCGAAGTGATGGCCATTGGCCGCACCTTCGAGGAAGCAATCCAGAAAGCCATCCGTTCGGTCGACCCAAGCAATCTCGGCTTCAACCAGACCGAAGCACTCATGTCCATCGACCTGGACACCGAGCTGCAGACACCCTCCGACCAGCGCATGTTCGCCCTCGCCAACGCGATGCACAACGGCTACTCCGTGGACAAGATCTGGCAGATGACGCGGATCGACAAGTGGTTCCTCCACCGGCTCAAGTCCCTCAGCGACTTTGGCCGGCAGATGCAGGGCCTCATGCAGACGTACCACGTCGACAACGTCCCGCGCAAGACTTTCCGGCGGGCCAAGGAGCTCGGGTTTTCCGACGGTCAGCTGGCGCTCTTCTGGGATAGCAACGAGCAGCATGTTCGCCGCGCGAGACTGGAGGCGGGTATCATGCCGGTGGTCAAGCAGATCGATACCGTGGCTGCGGAATTCCCGGCCTATACTAATTATCTCTACACGACGTACAATGGGGCGGAGCATGACGTGACGTTCGAGGACCAGGGCGTGATGGTCTTGGGATCGGGCGTGTATCGCATTGGCTCCTCGGTCGAATTCGATTGGTGCTCAGTCCGTGCTGTCCGGACTTTGCGGGATGCCGGGCGGAAGACGGTGATGATCAAGTAAGTCGATCGGGTGGCGCACTACGGTTACTCAATAGACACTTGCTGACTATCGTGTTTAGTGTAAGTTGAGTGCTTCTGTTTTCGTGCACATGCTAACCACCTCACCCCTCGCCTGCAGTACAATCCGGAGACAGTTTCCACCGTAAGTACCGCAGCCGGTCCGTCGACGCAACGTGTGCTGATACGCGGTCTAGGACTACGATGAAGCCGACCGCCTTTATTTCGAATTGATCAACCTCGAATCCGTGCTTGACATCTACCAGCTGGAGAAGTCGAGTGGTGTGATTCTTTCCATGGGCGGCCAGACACCGAACAACATCTCACTGCCTCTGTATCGATCGAACGTCAGGGTCTACGGTACCTCTCCCGAGATGATCGACACTGCAGAGAACCGCTACAAGTTCTCGCGCATGCTGGACCGGCTGGGCGTCGATCAGCCGCAGTGGAAGGAGCTGACCAGTGTTGACGAAGCGAAGGTCTTCTGCAACAAGGTCAAGTACCCGGTCCTTGTGCGGCCGTCGTATGTGCTATCCGGCGCAGCGATGAATACAGTCTACTCCGAGCATGATCTGGCGGCATACCTCGCGCAGGCCGCAGAGGTGTCCAAGGAGTGTCCGGTCGTCATCACGAAGTACATCGAGAATGCCAAGGAGATCGAGATGGACGCCGTCGCCCGCAATGGCGTGATGATTGGCCACTTTGTGTCGGAGCACGTCGAGAACGCAGGGGTCCATTCGGGGGACGCTACGCTCATACTACCGCCGCAGGATCTGGACCCGGAGACTGTGCGCAAGATTGAGGATGCGACTCGCAAGATTGGCGACGCCCTCAACGTCACCGGGCCGTACAATATCCAGTTCATCGCCAAGGACAACGAGATCAAGGTCATCGAGTGCAACGTCCGGGCATCTCGATCCTTCCCGTTCGTCTCGAAGGTCATGGGCTTGGATCTGATAGAGATGGCGACCAAGGCCATGACTGGCATACCTGTGCGCGAGTATCCGCCGCTCAACATACCACCAGACTACGTCGCTGTCAAGGTTCCGCAGTTCTCCTTCTCCCGGCTCTCCGGCGCTGACCCAGTCATGGGCGTGGAGATGGCCTCCACAGGCGAAGTGGCATGCTTCGGCCGCACCAAGTACGAAGCGTACATCAAGGGTCTCATCTCCACTGGCTTCAAGCTACCGAAGAAGAACATCCTGCTCTCGATCGGCTCGTTCAAGGATAAGCTGGAGCTGCTACCGTCAGTGGAGAAGCTGCACAAGATGGGCTACAAGCTGTACGCAACAGCAGGTACCGCTGACTTCCTGGAGGAGCATGGCATCCCCACGCAGTTCCTGGAGGCTCTACACGATCAGGATCAGCGACAGGAGTACTCGCTCACACACGCCTTGGCCAATAATTTGATTGATCTCTACATCAACCTGCCGTCAAGCAACAAGTTCCGGCGACCGGCAAGCTACATGAGCAAAGGATACCGCACTCGGCGGATGGCTGTCGACTACCAGACGCCGCTGGTGACCAATGTCAAGATCGCCAAGATCCTCATCGAGGCCATCTCGCGCAACTACGACATGAACATCAGCAAAGTCGACTACATGACTTTCGCCGATGTCACGGATGCCACAGTCATGGCGCCCCAGCCGAAGCCATCCCACACGCTGAGCGATCTGCTTAGGATGTCGCCGTTCAGGGGCAAGAGCGTGGTCTCGGTCAAAGGCTACTCGAAGGAGGAGCTGCATCTGCTCTTCACCGTCGCGTCCGAGATGCGGCTGGGAGTCGAGCGTGAGGGCTGCCTGGATATCCTGAAAGGCCGCGTGCTCTGCCTGATGTTCTTCGAACCGTCCACACGGACATCCTCGTCATTTGATGCCGCGATGAAGCGCTTGGGTGGCGAGACGGTCATGATCAACGAGTCGCACTCGAGCACAAGAAAGGGCGAATCGCTGGAAGACACGATCCGCACGCTCGACATGTACGGGGATGCCATCGTACTTCGCCACCCGGACAACGATAGCGCGGAGATCGCTGCCAAGTACGCTGATCACCCCGTCATCAACGCCGGCAATGGCTCCCGAGAGCATCCGACGCAAGCCTTCCTCGATCTCTTCACGATCCGCGAGGAGCTGGGCACGGTGAACGGTCTGACCATCACCTTCACGGGCGACCTCAAGTACGGCCGCACCGTGCACAGCCTGTGCGAGATCCTGAAGCACTACAACGTCACCATCCAGCTCGTTGCACCCGCCGCACTCACACTGCCGAGCAAGGTCCGAGCAGCTCTCCAAGCGCGCGGTCAGCTGGGCGTAGAATCCGACCGCCTGACACCGGAGATCGTGGCGAAGACGGACGTGCTATATTGCACCCGCGTCCAGAAGGAGCGCTTCGAGGACCCGGAGCTGTATGATCAGGTCAAGGACGAGTTCGTGGTCAGCGCGAAGACGCTGCGGGATGCGAAGAAGAACATGATTGTCATGCACCCGCTGCCGAGGAACATGGAGCTGCACAAGGAGGTCGATGACGACCCGCGGGCGGCGTACTTTAGACAGGCGAGTACTGTGATCTCTGCCGGTGTGTAGCACGTGCTGACGAAAGTGACAGATGCGATACGGGATGTTTGTGCGGATGGCTCTGCTTGCTTTGGTCATGGGATCTTGAGAGGCAGGCACCTGGAATCACGGTTGTTAGACAAAATTCGGCAAAAGCATAGCGACGGCGTAATCTGTAGTAGAGCGGGCCATAATGTGGCGTCAAGGAGGGTGGTCGTTTAGGCGGGTACTCGTGCTATGGGAGGGTCTGCAGGCTCCGCAGACGTTCTTGTCACATTCTCGCACTCAAGCTAGATCTAATTCCACAACCCATGGCGCATTGACTGGCCGATTGCATCCATCCATCACTGCCGCGTTCACCATCAGCGTGTCCAGCCCGACCCTAAGCGGCACGGTCTCGCCGGACGACTCCGGCCTCCCCGCCTGCGCAACGACGACCTCTGCAATCTTCCCCGTGGTGCCATCCGTGCTCATGGGCTGCCATTTCTGCAGCAGATGCCCATAGCCCTCGTGGATGTGGCCGAAACAGTGCAGCTTGGGCCTCGCCACTTGCACGGCCTTGGCCAGGCTGGCGCAGCCTGCGCTCTCCGCCTTGTCCGGGATGTAGTCGAGGGAGCCCGCCGGCGGGCCGTGCGTCATGACTATGTCGACGTTGGCGGGGATGCCGGCGAAGTGGTCCGCCGAGCGCGGATACCCGAAGGCCCAGTCGCCGCATTCGGGCTGGTAGGGCGAGGCGAAGAGGGAGAACGTCGTGCCTGCGACTTTGTCAGTCTTCTCCGCCGCTTGGAAATTGGTGGGGGAATGAGCAGCACCCACCATTCCGCAGCATGAAGCGGTGCGTGCCCTCGGTGAGGTACGTGACGCCGGCCTCCTTGGCCAAGGGCCCGGTCATGATGGCCACGGCCGCGTCATGCTCCTCCGGCTCGTCGTCCTCGTCGAGGTGGGTGCGCCAGTACGCGCCATCGAGCGAGATGTCGTGGTTCCCGGCAATGACCAGCTTCAGCTCGGCGTCGAACGAGGCGAGGAGGCGGAGGGCCTTCTTGTACGCCGAGATGCCGCCGACTTGGGTGAGGTCGCCGCAGTGCAGCAGGACATCGACCTGGGAAGTTCTGTCAGCTGGATCGATCCCGACGGTGTTTGATCCGGAGACGTGGCGGGCCTAAAGGCTGCAGAAGCGCATGAAGCATGAAAGGCCGCGGAGATCAGGGCTGATTCCCCTCTATTTCTGCGACGGTCGCTCGGGACGTGGGAGGTGGTGCAGGCACTGTATCAGCGCATGGGACAGAGAGGTCCCGGAGACGAGGACTAATGCTCGATCATTCCCATGACAGTCGCTCAAGGGATCAGATAGTTGCGCAGGCACTGCATCGGCCACATCAAGCAGAAACGGGCCTGAGAGATCAGGAACCGGCCCCTGTTGAACCCGACCCCATTTACTTGGTGGTGTCGGCGAAATCAGGCAACGCATTGGTGCATGGGATGGGGGGCATCGCAAGGGATGATTCCATACCTTCGGCATCTCATGGGCCAGAGGACAAGTCGCCGGATCGGCCGCGGCCCTCTCGAAGTTATGCGTGTCGGAGAGGATCAAGAACGACGTCTTGTGCGCTTGTGCTTGCGCAGCCATCGTCTCGCGGAGGTTGTCTGATTGATGAGTGCTAATGATGAGTGCGCTCGCTAGGGGAAGTGAAGTGGAAAGGAGGAGAGTAGAAAAAGCATGGGCAGAAAAAGCGTTGGCAGAACAGCCAGGTCTTACTTATGATATAGGAGGTACCGTGCGTTCGCGTGTACATCGTCCTCGCGCTTGGCACTCGTGTGTTTCAGACAACTGAGCCAGTGAGGTGGCGGACGTTGGTCAGTCATCGGATTTGAACCTCTTGCATGTGATGACTCGGCCAACGTCAATTTAGACACGAACTCCGCTATGAGGAGAATGAAAGGACTGGTAGTGACCGCAGGTGCTAAGGCATCGCTTTGATAAAGGAAACAAAAGACTCGCCACTTACGCTTGCGCTTGCGCGCTGATCCAGATCCGATGGACTGGCTTACTCAATGGTCCATGAGGCCCCATCAGGCGGTGATGTCCGGGAAGATGTCGTCGAGGAAGTCGAGTCGCCCACTGGACCAGTCTCTTGCTCCGGTGCGCTGGGCAGCCCACCAGAGCCGCCGGGATCCTGACCGGGCTGATCCCCGACATCGACCATCTCCACGTCGCTGTCCTCGGTCTCGAGGTCCGACGCCGTCTCCCGCGCGTCGCGACTCACCTCGGCGGGAAGCGGGAAGATGTCGCCGCTGGGCTGCACCCCAAAGCCGGGCAGCACCCGATCTGCAGGCGGCACCCGTTGGTGCCTTATGACGAAGTCATCGCCGGTGATGAAGCAGTACCCGCGCTCGCGGACCGGGTGCAAAGCCAGGACGTCGTCCCACACGTTCACCTGCGCCCACGTCGACTTGCGGAAGAGCCGCGCCACGTCCTTGAGCGGGACGCGCCACGCGAGATCGCCTGCGGGGATGACGTCCCGGATGTTAGTCCGCGTGTTCATGGGGAACTCACTCACCGCATAGTGCTGCCAGACGCCATTATAAGGCCAGGTCCAGAAGACTAGGACGCCGCGCTGCTGGCTGAACTCCCCGTCAGTGTACCTGTACTTATGCGTCTCGTGCCCGAGAGCATGCCCCAACAGTGTCAGCCCGCCAAACACCCGCTGCTCGACCTCGAACCCGATCTCCGCGAGCGGCGCCACCGCCGCATCGGGGCTAACGAATACCTCGTTGTAGTACTTCGTCCCCGTGTGATAGCGGTGCGTGAGCGCGTGCGCCGTCTCGTGCACGAGGGTGGCCGCGAGCCACCACCGCAGCACGAGCAGGCGCGCTGGGTCCGCGGCGGCGGCGGCGGCGTCCGTGCACGCGACGAGCTCGGCGTAGAGGGCCGCGTTGAGGCGGATCTCGCTGGGGAACTCGTAGCGGTGCTGCCATTTGAAGCCGGGCTTCCACTGGTTCTTGTTCAGCGCCTGCGTCTCCCCGGCCACGGAGGGCGAGAGGTTTTTCAGGCGGAAGCGGACGATATCCGGCAGGCGGGCGAGGGCGGCGCGGACAAGCCGCTTCTGTTCCGCTGGGTCGCCGGTGGGAGTTTGGTAGGCCATGTGCGGCAGCGACGGGGTGTTCTTGTTCATCTCGCCCAAGTTGATCTGGTCTTCGGCCCGGCCGCAGTTGACGATCATGTCGAAGAGGCCGGGCTCCATCTCCTCCAGGGCCTTCCAGCACAGGCTCGCAAGCCGGGCCGAGGGCTCGATGTAGCTGTAGTCAATCTTGCGGTCAGTGAAGTTCGTCGCGCGCCACACGGGGTCGATGGCGTTGTCCAGATCGGGGTCGTGGAGATCGCGCTCCACGGTCTCTACTTCCATGAACTGCGTGTTCTCGTAGAACCATCTCTGCTCTTCCGTAGGTGGGATGTGCTCCTCCTCCTTGGGTGCGCTAGCTACCTTGGTCTTCTTGGGCGCCGGGGGCGTGCCACCAGCTGCTGTTGCAGGTCGCTTTCTCAAATTTGGGAATGGGGTGGACATGGTCTCTATTCTGGATGATGGGGGAGGTGCCTCTGAAATGCTGGTGTGCTTACGATCTGACGCCGAAGCCCCCTGCCCAGGTCGCGACTGAGTAGATGAGGCATGGCCGCACAAGGCCTGCCGTCCTCGACCACAATGCCTGGGCAATCTCGAGGGAACTTGAGAGATGAGATGGGAGATTGGTGATGTCGAGAACAAAGGGAAACGATAATCTAAGCACCCGCAGGAGGATTTGAGCGTGATGAGACAATGAAAATGCTCTCATACTCGTCCGGTGCATCCGCGAAAGCCGAGATACTGGCCAGCCATGCAATTTCATCGCAGCCATCGAGGGGTCGGACGGGAATCCTGTCGATGCAGTCGAGTCAGCCAAAGGCCTCCAGGCTATACGAGATGCACTCCCCCTTCGCCACATCGATTCGTGCCGTCGTGGACATGCCCATCGGCCCGTGCAATGCGAGTGCCCAGCCATTGATAGCAGTGCACCCAAGTGCGTCGTTTTGAGCAGGATAAGCAATGCGGTGCGGCGTGGTCGTGGAGAGGATGAAGTCCTAAAGCGCACCTCCCTGCGCACCGGTAGAGTGGGGACCGTCAGCGGTGGTACTGAGATATAGCATGAGGTGTAGCTGGGGAAGACAATGGTGATCCCGGTGGCGCAGCGTCGTGGTCGAGGTCGTGCGGCGTATAGTCGAAGCACATGAGTGCAGCAACCATATCCGGGACAAAGCGATGGTCCAGTGAAAGGGAGAGCAAGAACAGACGGACTAAGGACTGCCTGAGGCCAGCGGCGGTGTGATATACCTCACACAAGGTGGTGCAAGCGAGAGATCAATCGGACGGATACGCATACGTGTGTGTATGTACGTGATGCTGTGAAGCCAAGCCAAAAGAAACCATTACACCCTGCGAGATTCGAACTACACCCCGATCAGCACATATATCCATGTACCGTCTGGCTGCATTTCGCAGTGATAGAAAGAGACCCACCTCGCGACTTTCGCATAACCTTATGAACAGGTTCAAAGACCATATCGCCTCCCGAGGGAGAGATATAAGAACGACACGCTAAGCCACTGCGTCAAGGGTGTCCGTGCGAGATTTCGAAATTCGAAATCCCGCCTCTCGAGTAGAGCGGGAGTACCCGCGCTCATTATAGTGGTCTGATCCGAGGGACGCCGAGATATGTCCAATGGATGTGGATGTCACACTGGGAGAGGGGCTACGGGGAGGGGGACAGGACGGGTCGGCGACTATGCCCTCACTACCGAGCGACCTCCACGGGGGTAGCATCGGCCTGCTCGACGGCGGGAGCACTCCCGTTCCCAGCCACCTCGCCCGCACCACCATCCTCGGCTACCGGAGGACCCGGCTCGCCCACCCCCTCGCCCGCCTGACCATCCCCGTCACCTTGACCCTCACCCACCCTCTTCCGCCGCAAGATCGCCACCCCCTCCACATGCCCCGTCTGCGGGAAGAAGTCCAGCCCCCGCAGACTCTCAATCTCATACCCCCCTTCCACCGGCAACCCTTCCCCCTCCCCCGACCCGCCCACCAACCCACCGACCAACCACCCAACGTCCCTAGCCTGCGTATGCACATTACAGCTCACATAGCACACCCGCGCCGGCGCAAACCGCAACAACTGCCGGATAAACCCCTCGTCGCACCCCTTCCTCGGTGGATCGATAATCACCGCCGTCTCCTCGGGCAGGAACGAGGAAGAGATCGCGGCGAACAGGGCATTCGCGTCCGAGGCGAGGAAGGTGGTGCTGTCCGCGGGCAGGTGGTTGAGCGCCGCGTTGTGCCGCGCGGAGGCGATGGAGGGGGCTGCGATGTCGATCCCGATGGAATGGGAGAAGGTGGCAGAGAGGGCGACGGTGAAGAAGCCCGAGCCGCAGTAGGCGTCGATCAGGTTCTTGATCTTGGGGGGCTGCTGGGAGGAAGTGGTGGTGGAAGGGGTGGAGGTGGTGGGTGGGCCGAGAATGTGCTCGCGGATGTACCGCGTGACGAGGGGCAGGATGCCGTTGTTGTTCTGGAAGAAGGCGCCGGCCGGGTTGTCGAAGCGGAAGGCGTCCACGTACTCCGTCGACGTCGCCTTCGGGTCCGTGATGCACGTCTTGCGGTCCACGTACTCCCCGCGATCCTCCACCACCTCCTCCCCATCCCCATCCCCATCCTCACCAACTCCCGGCACCCCAACCTCACCACCAACCCCACCCTTCGCAATCCTCTCCGTGCTCTCCCGCAACAACAACGTCGCCCCCCGCTGGAACCCCCCAATCTCCCTCCCCACCCTCGCCCGCTCCCTCACCAACCCCCTCTGCACCGCCTCGGTCCCAATCGGGCACTCCTCAATATCCATCGTCTTCTTCCCCCCCTTCCGCATGAACCCGATCGGCGGCACCCCCGGCCACGTCACCTCCTTCCCATGCCGCCGGTCCCGCCTCCCCCCGGGCGGCTCATCGAAATGCGGCGTCAGTTTCGTGCGGTAGGCGTACTGCAGCGGGGAACCTATCGTCTCGCCCACGGCGGGCACAGCGGCCGCGGGTAAGTGGGAGAAATTCGCGTACGCCTTCTCCACGACGCGGCGTTTGTGCGCGAGCTGGTACGCGTAGGGGAGGTGCTGGAACTGGCAGCCGGAGCACTGCGTGAAGTAGGGGCAGCGCGGGGTCTCGGTGCGGTGGGGGCCCGGGGTGGAGACGGCGAGGAAGTCGGTCAGGGTGTAGGAGGCCTCGGGGATGTGCTTGTAGACTTTGGCGGTAACGGTGTCACCCGGCGCGGCGAAGGGGACGACGTAGACGTGCCCGTGCCGGTGGGCGAGGCCGTCGCCGGTGGAGGAGAGGGTGGCGATGGTGAGTTCGATCTCGGTCTGCGGCTCGGGGAGTGGCGGTCGCTCGTCCACGCTCCCTTCGTTGGGCGCGGACAGCTTCGTGTCCTTCAAGAGTTGCCTGATATCGGCGAGCAGGACGTCTTCACTCGACCCCTCGACCCCCGACGGCTTCTGCTTCTTGTTCTTCTTGAAGTGCCGCTTGCCCTCGTTGAAGGGCCGCTTCTGCGCCATGGAGAGTGATACAAGTGCGCCTGGACGTGACGATGTTGTTGTGATCCAGGGCCGATAGATGCGGACCACGAACATCTGTCCACCCGCGGGCCAAGGATGTCTATGCAGCGTGGAAAAGTGTGCATGAGGAGGAATAAACCAGCTGCACAGGTGTCTGAGACTGCGGCCGCTAGCGGCAGGCCGGCGATCAGTTCATGCATAACGGAACAAGCTCGCGAGACGCGCCCTTCTTTTAAGCATATCGAGGCTATTCGAGCCCGGCGCGGACGGGAAGGGAGTGGGCCTATGATCGGAAGCCCCCTCGCCCGAAGCGAACCTGTGGCGTTGAATGGGAGGCGGGGCGAGAGAAGGGACATGTAGGACGGAGCGCGCCTATGCAAACCCGGCCTCCAGCGCCCTGCTCAACTACAGCAAAAGCATGCATGTGGCCCACAACGCAACGCCCCCCCGTCTACCTCGTCCCGCCTTCAAACCCACCCCTGGCACCACCCCAGACCAACACCAGCCCATCCACCCAGAACTCCCTACGTGCTAACCTCCCCACCCCCCTCCTCCCCCAGATCGTCCGCCCACCCCGGGTCCCTCCCCCCTCCCTCCCACGTCCCCCCAAACTCCTCCCAGATGCCCCGCAGATACACCCGCAGCGTCCGCAGCCCGCGCAGATACCCCCGGTCCACTTCCCCGGGGTGCCGCGGCGGACACGGCTTCCCCGCCGCCAGCACGCGCGGCATCTCCTCCGCCGTCACACAGTTCGCGAAATCCACGATCTTGAGCTTGATGTCAGGGTACTGCTGCTTCTGCTCCGCCGCCGCCGACGAGTTCCTGTCCTGATGGACGACAGCGGGCCGGATCTTCCCCGTCTCATCCGCATCCCCGCGGTCGTATATGAGGAGCAGACTACTCGCGTACAACCTATACCTCGGCAAACCCCGGATAATTCCCTCGAGGGCCGCGATCTTCTCCAGCAGGACCGGCACATGCCGCCCCACCTGCGCATACCCCACGCCATCGAAGAAGAACCGCGTCAGCGCATCCCGGAACTCCTTCCCGGCCTGCAGGTCCCGGCCGAAGTACTTGTCCTCAAAGGTATACGACTGCGCGCGGACGTTGTAGACCTGCATCCCGCAGACGCGCACGCCGAGGGAGCGGGAGGTGGTGGTGCGGCACTTGCGGCGCTGGGAGGCTTGTTTGGTCGCGCTGGCCTCGACGCCGTATTGCCGGGTGCCCATCTTCAGGTCCAGGACGCAGGGGCGCTGCATGCCCGCCGTCAGGTCCTCAAGGAGGAGGAAGTGCTCGAGTCGGGAGTCGCCTTGGACGAGGGAGGCGACCGGATTGCGGGGCTCCGGGTCGGTGGTCGGGAGGTCGATGGCCGAGTCGAGCTTGGGGGTGCTGTCGATCTCGCCTGTGGAGTGGGCGGTAGAAGCTGGACCCTCCGAAGCGCCACTCCCATCCGCGGGTCCCGACACCTCTCGCTCACCACCCCGGGCCCCTTTGCTCACATCCTCCATGGCAAACACCTCCGCCTCCCCGTCCCCGCC
>JAWDJV010000305.1:0-22164 GCA_033119285.1 Teratosphaeriaceae sp. CCFEE 6253
GGTGGGCAAGAAGCGCACGCGGACGGGCTGTCTGAACTGTCGGCGCAAGCGGCGGAAATGTGAGCGGAGCGGAGACCTGAGGGTCGAGTCGGGCTGTGACTGTGGACTGTGGGCTGATTGTGAGGCAGGCGATGAGAAGAAGCCGACGTGCGAGGGGTGTGTGTCGCGCCAGGAGGTGTGCGAGTGGGGGATCAAGTTGTCGTTCCGGCCGGAGAATGCGCAGCACATGAGCGACGAGCACCCGTCGATGCGGCTCGCGGCTGGCAGTCAGCGGTGCAAGGACTATCAGGTATGTCCATGTCGAAGCGGACCTCACCAGGCGTCGGTGGGTCTCGGGCTGACGCAGCGCAGATTGTCGACGTAACGAGCGAGATCATTCGGGACTACATCGAGGAGACACCAAACGATATCCCGCCGCGAGCAGATCGTACCAACAGGCCCGTCGCCGACGACACGCCAAAGCATACCAAGGCTGCGCGCAGCGTGGTGGGCTCAGCGCCGCCACCACTGAAAACGACCTCTCTACCATCACCATGTCCGGAGCCATTGATCGCACCCGCAATGACGCCCATGTTCTCCCCAGGATCGGTCGTCTCACCGACTCCAGTATCCACGTTCTCGCCAGGTCCGCCAACGGTGATTGCGACGGACCCAATGGGCTTCTCTTTCCTGTCACCTCAGATCAGCAGTGACGCTACTTCGGATGATGGCATCTTCCTGCCTGGCTCGCAGTATCTGGAGCTTCATGCACAGCTGCGCAATCGGATGATCGATACTGCCCGCTCAACAGTACCTTCTCGACTCGGCACGCCGGATGCAGATGATCACGTGGGCACGGATATGCACGACCCCTTTGCAGATGGTGTTGAGACTGAAGATCAGGAGTCTCGCAGACTCGCAGCGCTATCTCCCGAGCAGGAGTATGTCCTCTGGCAGAACTACATCGCCGAAGTCGCCGGCTGGATCGACAAGTTCGACATCAACCGGAGCTTCGAGCTTGTCCTGCCTATGCTCGCAAAGTCACATTCACATCTCAAGTACGCCATCCTCGCCCTCTCAGCGCGGCAAATGGAGCGGAAATCACAGATGGTGGACAACTCCCGCAGTCTCGCCCTATACCAACACGCCATCCACCTCCTCTCGCCCGCACTGCACCGACGTACGACCGCCGTACTAGCTTCCTGCATCGTCCTCGCAGTATTGGAAATGATGAGCTGCTCCCCCAAAGCCTGGCGCCGACACCTCGACGGCTGCGCTGCCCTGATCCAAGCCCTCGGCCTCTCCGGCGCGTGCGGCGGGCTCGAGCAGGCCCTCTTCTGGGTCTTCGCGCGCATGGACGTCTGCGGAGGCCTGATCTCGTCGGAGCGGACCCTCATCCCCATGCATAAATGGATGCTGGGTTCGGATATACTACTGGACATCGCGATGATGGACGCGCAGGGGACGTTCGACATGTATGCGAATCATGTGGTTTATTTGCTGGGCCGCGTGATCGATCTGCTTTGCTTCTCGGGGAAGTGGGAGCAGCGGCACCATCGGCGGAGCGCGGTGCGGGACATGCTGGATTATGCGACGGAGTGGTCGCAGCTGTTCGAGCTGGTGGAGGCCTGGTACGAGAACCGGCCCGAGGAAGTCAAGTCCCTGCTCGCGATCCCCTCGGACGGCCGGGATCCGACGAAGCCCTTCCCGACTTTGCTGTACGGGAACGGGCCGGGCGTGTCGGGTAATCAGATGTACGTACACGCCGACCATACCACGTTGACCCCCCAAACGACAAGCGCTGATGAAGTCTCATGTAGGTACCACACCGCCGCCCTCCTGATGCTCAAGTACAAGCCCGCGCACGCCCACTTCGCCAAGCAGAAGCCGCGGTCCATGCTCTGGCACGCGCGCCAGATCTGCGCCATCTCCATCAGCAACACGCACCACGGCTGCTGGACCAACAGCACGCAGCCGCTGTGGATCGCGGGCCAGCACATGAGCCACCCGAGCGAGCATAAAGCGATCCTGAAGATCTACGAGCGCATCGAGCGCGAGACGGGCTGGGCGACCAAGTGGCGCGCCGATGATCTCAGGACGTTCTGGGGCGATGATCTGGAGGCGTGAGGGGGCGGGGTTGCTATAACCCCTGCATCTACGTAATGTGTACTGTACAGACTTGTACGGAGGAAGGGACACACATCTTGGCACGATCACCGCTCATCCCGACTCAGACTCGTGAGCTTCTTGTCCCTCAGCGTGGCGAAGTTGAACTGCTGCAGCGCCGCCGCGGCCATGGGGCACGGATAGTTGATCTTCCGGCACTTGTCGACCGCCTCGGACAGCTTCCGGCCTACCTCCCCGGCCTCCACGCAGTCGGCCAGCGACCACGAGTCCTTCTCCAGCATGCCGGGGATGCACTTGGTGAACATGCCGTTCCACCCGGCCGCCTTGGAGATGATCTCGTACATCAGCGGGCGGTCGATGCCGCCGAGGTGCTTGCAGAAGCCCATCGCCTCGACTGAAGCGGCGAGGTGGATGCCGCAGAGCAAGTCCACGACCGTGTCCTTGCTGACCTGGTGCGAGGCGTTCATCTTGACGTCCGCCGTCGTCATCTCCCCGACCAAGTCCCCCTGGGCGCTGGGCAGGTACAGCTGCACGAGCTTCGCGTCGTCGTCCCGCAGCATCCCCGCCTGCACGCCCTGGAGGTATGTCGCGTGCGCGGTGTTCGCCAGCGCGGCCGGGAAGGAGTCCCCAAGCGTGCCGCGCGCGGTGTCGGTGACGATGTAGGTGTCCTTGAGGATGATGGCGAGGGCGGAATAGGGGTGCCAGTCGCTGTGCAGCATGTGCGGCGCGCGGTTGGAGAACATGAAGCTGTCGCCGTCGGAGTTCTGGACGTGCTCGAAGACGGCCTGGGTGTTGAGGCCGACGGTGGCGGCCAGGCCCATGGCTTCCGAGGCCGTGATGATATTGGTGGCGGCGAGGAGCTGGTGGATGGTTTTGGTCTTAGTGCCGTTGCTGATGCCGCCCATCTTGTAGAGGTTGCCGGACATGCATTCGAGGACGGCGCCTGCAGCGGCGAGGTCTTCGTCCGGTCCCGAGGAGAAGATGGAGAGGGTGCCGTCGGCGGCTCGGAGCGTGCCCCCCGAGACTGGGCAGTCGAGCAGCTTGATGTCCGGTCGGCCAGCTTCTTCGTCCAAGCGTTTCCGTAGGTAGGGCAAGAACACTGGGGGTGTCGTCGAGCACAGGATGAAGGTCTTGCCCTTGCCGAGGCCCTTGCTCACACAGTCGTCGCCGTCGAAGAGGAGACTTGCATTCTGTTCCTTGTTCGCCACCATGGAGACAAAGAAGTCGGCCTCCGCAGCAGCATCTTTGGGCGTCTTGGCGGCCTTCCCTCCCGCGCTGACGAACTTGTCGACAAGAGGTTGGTAGACGTCGAAGCCCGTTACGGAGAAGCCGTTCTTGACAAGATTCGTGGCCATGCCTCCGCCCATGGCTCCCAGGCCGGCAAAGCCAACGGTGGGCTTGTTGGTCGTCATGCTGAGAGAAAGTGATGGTCGTTTCGAGGGGTCCTGGTGAGTTTATGGCCGAATGTCTATTGAATCTGACATGTATCCAGATGCGATGTCGCTGTAGAAAATGGCAAGTCTCGGGATACCTACCTTGGCGTCACCAGTCAGTCCCCGACGAGGCCCGTTGAGGGCAACAGCGACCCGGACGGCAATGGCATCGGGTCAAGAGGCGCCGGGTAAACTGTGCGGTACGTCGCCCCAGCTACCCCTCCAGCTCGCCCGACGTGGTCCCACCATTGGCCCGCCGCGGCACTACGCGCCGAGCACCTTGGAGTGGCGATCAAGGAGGCGCCGCCAGACCGGTGCGGGCGGACTGTCGACCTTCCATGAGATCTCGGGGGTACGTGTCCTTGGAGCGGCAGAGCGAGGAGGAGGGGAATCTGGCCCAGATGCCGAGCCGGCCCGGTCGATCGGTCCGACGATATCGATAACGATAACGATAACGATAACAAACACAGCCGATGTGTCTGAGTAAAAGTCATGGCCGCCAACACGGAGCCATATCGTCTCAAGGATGGCCACCGACGACCTCCCAGCCTGGAAGCGCGCCCTCATCGAGCTGGCCCTGACCTCCAACATCCTCACCTTCGGCTCCTACAAGCTCAAATCGAACCGCATCTCCCCCTACTTCGTCAACTGCGGCCTCTTCTGCCGCGCCAAGCTCATCCGCGCCATCAGCCAGGCCTACGCGCGCGAACTCCACACCTACGCCGAAGCGCACGCGGACTGGGGCTTCGATGTCTTGTTCGGCCCCGCGTACAAGGGGATCCCGCTCTGCGCGACCACGGCGGAGAAACTGGCGAGTCTGAATGAGGAGCGATGGGGCGATGTCGCGTACAGCTTCAACCGGAAAGAGGTCAAGGATCATGGCGAAGGCGGGCTCATGGTCGGCGAGAGCCTGCGGGGGAAGAAGGTGGTCATCATCGACGACGTGATGACCGCCGGCACCGCGATCCGGGAGGCCATCTGCATCATCGATAGCCAAGGCGGGACGCTGGTCGGGATCATCGTCGCGGTGGATCGGCAGGAGAAGTTGCCGAGTCAGAGTGAGAAGGAGGGGAAGGGGGACGATGGGTCCCCGCGGGGCAGCACGATTGGGGAGGTGAGGAGGGAGTACGGCGTGCCGGTGCTGGCGGTGCTCACGCTGCATGATCTGATTGCGGGGATGAAGAAGCTGGGGAGGGAGGTGGAGATGAAGCAGATGGAGGCGTACTATGAACAATATAAGCCGACGGCATGAAGGCCTGACGAGTGGAGAACATGACTCCTGAGGTGGACGAGACTCGGCTGGTCGTGCAAGTAGCAGTCCGTGTCCTCGAGCGCGCAGATTCGCGTGCGCGGGTTTGCGTGCGCTGCTCCTAGGACGCAGAGTACGGTCCGCCGCACGACCCCGATGATTCCGCACGGCGGACAGCGCACAGCTCGATCGAACCCAGGCGCGTCGAGGACGGTCGCCGCGAGATAGCCGATGCAGAAACTGCGCTGAGAGTTGGGTGGTGACAATCGCGGCTAGACACATACAATTACAAACGCTACATTTCTCGGACGCCAACGCCGCGCCGATCAAGCCCTTCTCGTAGATCTCGTGAACTTACTCACATCATCGTTTCCATCATCACGCGGGTCCGTGTCCTTGCAAACATCACTTGCCGGCATAGGCCGTGTCCACCTCCGTCTTGTACTTCTCCACGATGCCCTTGCGATTCAGCTTTTGCGCCGACGTGACCAGGCCCTGTAGAACGATTAGCGCCAAGTCGCAAAGTCACTTCTAGAACACGAATAGGACTCACATTCTGCGGCGTCCACTCCTCGTCGCTCAACACCACCCCCTCGATCATCTCGATCCCGTTCAGCCCGGCCCCTTTGCCCGCCGTCTGCATCTCCTTCAGCACGGCCGCCTTCATCGGCTCCTTGTGGCACAGATCCTCCAACCCAGTCCCCGCGATCCCGTTCTTCGCCGCCAGCGCCTTCAGCGCCGCCTCCACGGGCAGCACGATCGCGACCGGCTTGTTCTTGCTCTGGTCCGCGAAGACACAGATGTTGCCCACGATCGGGCAGGACCTGTACACCGACTCCAGCTTCTCCAGCGCGATATACTCGCCGTGCGCCATCTTGACCAGGTTCTTCTTGCGGTCGATGATGCGCAGCTGGCCCTTGTCGTCGAACTCGCCAATGTCGCCCGTCTTGAACCAGCCGTCGTCGGTGAAGCTCTCCTTGGTCTCCTTCTCGAGGTCCAGGTACCCCTTCGTGATGCTCGCGCCGCGGATCCAGATCTCGCCCTGCGGCGGCGTGTTGGTGCTGAAGTAGCCCGCGTCGGCGAAGTCGACCAGTTTGATCTCGATGGAGCAGGGGATCTCGCCCAGCGCGGCGTCGGTCCAGGACAGCGGGTCCATGAGCGCGCCCATGGCCGCCGTTTCGGTGAGCCCGTACCCGGAGATCATGGGCGCGATGGTCATCGAGATGAAGCGCTGCGTCTCCTTGGCGATCGGCCCGCCGCCGTTCATGCAGATGCGCAGGCGGCCGCCGGTGGCCTCCTGGATCTTCTTGAAGACGACGGTGTCCATGATGCTGGTGCCTACGCCGGAGAGGGGCAGGTAGGAGGAGTTGTTCATGAGGAAGTTCTTCGCGTTGAAGGCGCCCCAGAAGAGGTTGCGTTGGACGGGGGCGAGCTTGGCGACTTTGGCCATGATGCCCTTCTTCACCGTCTCCCATACAGCGGGCACGCCGACCAAGATGGTGGGCTTGAATTCGGCGATGTCGCCGCGGCAGTTGCGCATGCTGGCGTCGGAGATTGTGCGCGGGTTGCCGTAGCCCATGGTGCCGCCCCAGTAGAGTGTCGCGGACTCGAAGACGAATTCGAGGATATGTGCCAGGGGCAGGTAGGTGAGCAGGCCATCACCAGGTCCAATGTAGGAACCGACGATTGCGTCGACGCCGGCGATGGATGCGAGGACATTCTTGTGGGTGAGCAAGACGCCCTTCGGCGCACCAGTGCTGCCGGAAGTGTACATGATGCAGCACAGGTCGTCCGGCTGCGGAGGCGTGGGCTCGACCATGTTCTCCGCGCCAAGCCTGAGCAGCTCGGTGAAGCTCATCACCGTCAAGTGCGGGTGCGCCTCCATCAGCTTCTTGATGTCCGCTTGCACCTTCTCCGGCTCCGCCTTGCTGGTGGGTGCGTCATCGTCGTTGTAGATGACATTCCGGATATCCTTGGTGTCCTTCAATGGGTTGATGAGCTTGGTGAGGAGATGCGGGTCGAGGAAGATGGCCTTGGCATGTGTCTGTTGCAGCGAGTGCTTCAGGCCTTCCTCGCCCAAAGTATCGTATGCGGTGACAATGGGCATGCTCTGACTTCCCGCACCGTGCGCCGTAGCCAGCCAGTAAGGATGCGTCGCCGCGAACAGATGCACACGGTCCGGTGACTGCATGTCCAGCGCCCTCAAGCCACATCCCACCTTCAGTGCCATCTGCTCGTACTCGATGAAGGACATGTACTCGTACCCGGACAGCTCAAAGTAGGTCCACTTCTTGTCCTGTTCCTCCTCCTTGCCATCGACCATCTTCTTCACCTTCTTCGTCTCCTCGTGCATCTTGATGAGGCGCCGCTTGCCCAGCGCCTTCGCATTGCCGAACTTGGCGCTGGAGCGCTTGAGGATGTCGAAGATGGTCTTGGTGTCCGGGTCGGGCGTGACGATCAACTCGTCCTTGGCGCGGATGTTCCGCCGCGGGATCGTCTCGCCGTCGACCTTGGTCACGCCTGGCACGTCGGCCGTGAAGGGCGGCTTCTTGTACATCTTGGGCTGCGGGACCATGGACTTCAGGTCCTTCGAGTTCATGATGCCGCCCATGGTGGCGGAGTCGTACTGCTGGTTGGAGGTGTTGGCGGCGATGATGTTGAAGTATTGCAGTAAGGCGTCGAGGGAGTGAGACGACATGGGTCGTGGAGTGGGATGGTGGTCAAGCCTCCAAGCCTGTCAGGCAACGGCCGGATAGGCGGTGTTGTGACCTCTTACTCGCTGCGCGACGTCACAGCGGGAGGGCGGGTGGGTGCAGCTGGTACTCGCGCTAGTAGCCACCTCGTCGATGTACGTGCAGTCACCAAATGAGATGTCGGCGAGTCGCTGCTACGCACGAGAGCTGTCAATAATGTGGTGGCGACCAGGCATGCGCACTCTACTCCTGTGGTCTTGTGCAGAGCTCTCAATGACTTCTTGCGGACGTGACTTCAGCCATTGGATATCTAGTCTACCTGTATCTTCTATCTACATTGCCCGTCGACGACATCTTGATATCATCATCTGTCTCAGCAGTGCTCTCTTACTCCGCCTTCTTCGACGCTTTCGTCCTGAGCTTCATCAACAAATACACACACCCGTACGACGAAAACGCAAACAGTGCCACAATCCCCGCGTCCCGCCACCCAAAGTAGTAGTCCCGCAGATTGAGCGTATACAGGTAATCAGCTCCGGTCCGGTACTGACACACCTGACACCCACTCGTCGCATCCGGATTCACCAGGTTACTCCGGCTCCCCATCCCCTGTAGGTAGCCGGCCAGGTACTCTGCGCAGGTCTCCCCCGCCGGCGTGTCGAAGACGGCGAACTCGCTCGGCTTGCAGCGGACCTCGACGTCGAAGCTCGTGAACGCGAGCAAGCTGCCCATGAGGTAGTTGAAGGGGTTCATGTAGTAGACGAAGTACCGCCAGAAGACGGGCAGCTGCGCATAAGGAACTAGCACGCCAGACGTCGAGACCAGCACAGAGATGACCACCGGGTTGACCAGCGAGGCGAAGATGGCGTTCGGCGCGTAGGCCGCGACGGCCTGGCCGATGCCGGTGTAGATGAACTCGTAGAAGAGCATGACGAAGAAGACCGCGCCCGCCTTGTTCGAGTCCGTGGGGAAGCCGACGGTGTAGTAGAAGCACAGGAAGTACAGGATCGCGCAGACGACCAGGTACGGGATCTCGGCCACGATGAGGCCCGTGGTGAAGGCGCTCCAGTGGTACATCTTGCTCTTCTTCTCCCGCACCTCGAAGATGTCGCGCTTCTCCAGGAAGAGGGGCTGCAGCTGCGCGATGACGCCGGGGGCGACGAAGATGAAGTTGAAGAGGGCGAAGAGGCGCAGCTGCAGGCCGATGACGCTGTCGCCGATCATCCAGAAGGAGAAGCCGTTGAAGAGGGCGCTGAAGATGTGCAGGTTGAACTTGTTGATGGCGTAGCCGGTGTTGCGGTAGAGGGAGATGTTCATGCGCTTGCTGACCAGCTTGGTCTGCTCCCAGAGCGAGGTGGCGAACTCCCGGCCGTCATCCACGGATCCAGGAGGCCTGGACGCGGCGTCGCTGGTGAGCTGCTGGAGCTCCTGGACTACAGCTTCGTGCTCTGGGCTCTCGAGCCATATCTTGTTGAAGTCGCGACCGCCACCAAGCCCACCCGATACTACGTCGATCATGAATTCTGCCGGGTTGCTTGTCTTCGGACAATGGATGCCGTGTCGGCCGAAGTAGTCCTTGATCGTGCTGGCATTCTCGCCAACGTCACCAAAGTACACCGTCTTGCCGCCTCGAGCGAGTAGCAGTAAGACATCGAATTGGCTGAAGAGGCTGGCCGACGGCTGGTGGATGGTGACCAGCACGGCTTGACCAGCATCGGCCAGCTTGCGGAGGAAGCGCACGATGTTGAAGGCGGCTTGGCCATCGAGGCCGCTAGTTGGCTCATCGAGGAAGATCAAGATGCTCGGTTTCGCCACGAGCTCGACGCCGATGGTGAGCCGCTTTCTCTGCTCTACAGACAAGCCTGCTGTGGTGGTGCCGATCAGGGTGTTCTCAATGTCGTGCAGTTCGAGGAGATTGACAATGGTATCCACATAGGCAAGCTTCTTAGCCTTGGGGATGTCGCGGCTTTGGCGCAGCAGAGCCGAGAACTCGAGAGCCTCCCGGACAGTGGCGAGCGGCTCGTGCACATCCAGCTGCTCGCAGTAGCCGGCGGATCGTTGGAACGACAGAGGAAGCTCCCTACCGTCGACCAAGATGCTGCCCTTGATGGTGCCGTCGGTCTTCCTCTGCGCGAGCACATCCAGCAAGGTCGTCTTGCCAGCACCCGAGGATCCCATGAGCGCGCCAAGCATGCCTGGTTTGACCCAGCCCTGCACGTCGTCCAACAGCACGCGGTCGCCCGTTGGCGTCTTGACGGTGTACGTGAGGTTCTTCCAGGTGAAGACGGAGGTATTCCGGATCAGCTGCGTGTCGGACTGAGCCTTCTCGCCTTCGCCATCCACAACAGGCTTCTCACTCAGGCTCGGGCCCGTTGATGCCGGCACTTGCGCTTCTTCGTCACTGATCAGGTGCTGCGCCTTCTTCGCCTTCTCCCTCGGGATGACAAGGAAGCTGCTGTTGCCAGAGGCCTGACTCCACCGCGACGTGAAGAAGATCGTCAGCGCTACGAACAGCACCCACCACGCCCAGATGATGCCAAAGTTCCGCCAAAGATGCCCGTTGCTATAGCTAAGCCCCTGCAGGTACTGGTCGCCCGTGAGAGAAGCGGCGCCGGCAGGCGCGCCGATGACACCGGTGCAAGCATGGAACGTCGTATCGAGATAGCCAGGTCCGTTGGGCACGAGATTGTTGTTCGCGCAGGGGACGGCCGTGTTGTGGAACTCATTCGACATCAGACTCTCGAAGCCATAGGCGAGAGGGTTGATCCAGTAGATCCAGACGAACCACCTGGGAGTGAGGTCAGCAGGAGTCATGCACAATCCCCAGCGTCCACAGGCTATACGTACGGGTGCATCTGGTGTTTGGGGATCTGGTAGCCAATATACGTGAACACAGCCGTGACAATGACTCCCGAGATATTCGAGGCATCGTTGAACGTCTTGAACCCGGCCCCGACGCTCCGGAAGAGGGCCGTCATGCAAAAGGCCACGGAGAGGACTATGACCCAATAGGTGAAGAACGCGCCGGCCGTCGCCCGCAGCCCCGTCAGGAAATAGACCGGCAGCGCGAACACGGTGACCTGGAGGATCAGGATCGGGACATCGGCGGCGATCTGCGCGAGGCAGAAGGCGGCGGGGTGGTAGAGGGCGAAGGCGCGGTGCTTCGCGAGCACGGGCCGCGCGGAGAAGGAGTCGGTGACCTCGGACATGGCCACGAGGGTCTGGAAGAGTAGGGAGAAGAAGATGGCGCCGCCCTTGATGAACAGGCCGGAGGAATTGGGGGGCGCGTTGTAGAAGACTGAGCCGGCGATGAGGGCCTGGGCGATGGTGACGGCTTGCTTGACGAGGAAGGTCGCCTTGTCGCCCCAGAGCAGCTGGTACTGCCGCGTCACGGCGGCCTGGACCTGCGACTGGAAGCTCACGGTGAGCGGCGACTTCTTCGGCAGACTCTTGTGCTTGTCGTGGGTTATGGCGGCCCGAAACTCCGAGGTCAGGTCTTTGGCAGTCTGCGTGTCCGGGTAATTGTATTCCTTCTCCATGACCATCTTCAAGTCCGAGCGGTCGTATGCGAGCTTGATGTCGCTGTTCGTCCGAGGGAAGCGGTCGCGGTAATCTGCCCGGATCTCCCTCTCGGTGGGCACGGTCACACCAGTGAGGAAGTCTGCCACGTTGGCTCCGTCGCCGCAGACGAAGCCGAGATCCTCCATGAACGGCCGTGCTTGCTCCATCGGCCCATAGTATATCTGCTTGCCCTCGTCTAGCACCAAGACCTTGTCGAATAAGGAGAAGATGGCATTGCCAGCCTGGTATAATGTCACGATGGTGGAGGTGCCCATCACGTCGGTCAATGCCCGCATCGCTCGAGTGTATTCCAGCGCAGTCGAAGCGTCCTGCGTCGTCTGGTTAGCGAGTATAAAGCCGGCCTTCGCTGCTGGAAACTCACAAGTCCCCGCGTCGACTGATCCCAGCAGAGAACACTCCCTCTTGTGACGAGCGTCTCGATGATAGATACTCGCTTCCTCTCTCCACCACTAACACCGCGTACGAACTCATTGCCGACCTTCGTGTCAGAGGTGTGCTCGATGCCCATCGACTTCAGGAGAAAGTCGCGGATCCGTTCCTGGAACTCTCTGCTGTTCTGGGCCGTGGACGGGAGATGGAAGGGCACCTTCATACGACTCGCGAAGTCCATGGTCTGGCCAACGGTGAGGGTCGGGAAGAAGAGTTCCTCTTCTGTGTTCATCACGATCTGTCCGCGGTACTGCTTCGCTTCGTCGGCGGTCATGGACCCGAATCGGACGTCTCCCGTCACCTCTGCATAGCCAAGGCGACGGTTGGCAAGCATCTGTCGAGTCGCCACGTCAGCTGAGGTATACACTTTCAGGATCAGTGAACATACCTTGAGCAACGTCGTACATCCCGCTCCTGGCCGGCCGAGTACTAAGAGCATCTCGCCGGGCTTCACGCACCCGTGGCTATCATCGATGATAGTCTTGAGCGGCGACCGCTGCCGACCCTCCTTGATCTGCCGCGGTAGGTTGAATTGGCTGAGCACATTCTCGTTGATGGCGCTGTCGGCTCCCACGCCCTTGACCGTCAGTTTCGTCCAGGTCACCCCGAGCTTCCGCTCCTTCGCATGGTCCTTCTCGTCAGTCTCCTTGACCTCCCTCAGGTCCGGCATGAGTTTCCAGTCCTCCGCTTTCGAGATCGACGTCGTGTCCGCGTCGCTATCGGCGTCGGCGGTGGGTTCTGTCCGTCGTGAGAAGGTCCTCGATAGCGTCCGGATGACCTCCTCGCCTGTGCCGGAGTTGACGGTGGGCACCCATCCCGAGGAATGAGTCCTAGCCATGGACAAGGACGGAGTGGTGTCGTTGAGACGGGATATATCCACCTTTCGCAGTGCGCGGGGATCTGGATCTGGATCTGGTAGCAGAGCAGGCACGTGTGGTGAGATTCAGAGAGAGGAGGATCACAGAACCAGCGACACTCACGCCCTACAGCATGGATGCGAATGAGAAGCACAGTCGCACGTTATTCTATAGACAGCCCATCTCTCCTTCGGAAGCAGGATGCACAGCCAGCCGTAGGAAGAGGCTCGCAGTCGGAGTGGGATCTCCCGTCCGAACGGGCGTCCGGCAGAAGCCGTCGCATTGGTAGTGGTTGGATCCAGCGCTGGCCTGATGATACGCGCGAAATGGTGCTGACACAGCTTATACGAGGGCGGGGGACGGCCGTGCAGGAGTGATCCAGAACATCATGAGACGGCCCAGGATGGATGAGACCAATATTAGCCGAGACTGTCCGGTCGTCGCGCGGCGCATCAATTGCGCGTCTATCGCTTGCGACCGCCTGGGACGCGTCGTCAAATCTAGCCCCCGAAGAGACCGAATCGTGCGGCCGTAGTATCAAGAGTTCCGGTCGGGTGCGGTGTCTGCGAAAGGCCGACGGCAAGCAGACGCGGTTCATGTCGGCCGGGATGCACTTTGTCAGCGCCGCAGCCTATAACGCACCGTGCCCGTGCGAGTCTTCGCCAGGAGGGCGAGGTAGGGCAGACGAGGGACGGGAGCGAATCAACACGCGCGTGGCCGATACAAGCGCCGGCGGGATCTCGGGACTGAGCGCGCTTACACTTGGCCTTTCGGATGTGCATGTACCGTTCCGCGCCAAGCTCCCGGAGCCACGCCCACGCTGCTGTCGTCCAGTCATCACGGGCGGGAAAAGACCGTCATGATAGATCGATACTGAAATCTACTTCGCAAACAGCTTCTCCACCATCCCCCGACAGATCGGATGATAGAACTCCCTGTGCTGCTCAAACGTCCTCTCCGCCAATCCCCGATCCCGCTTGATCAGCTCGCGGTACAGCGGCCTCACGAATTTCATCCGGCCCACCTTACCCAGCAGGTCCGCTGTCGGCTGGTACACGCTCTCCGCATGCGACATGAGGCCGAGCGTGTAGAAGCGGGACACGAGCTCGACGTTCTTCGACGCGGCGAAGCCGTAGGTCGAGCCCATGAGGTCAATGAGAGTTGGTGAGAGGGTCTTGTTGGGCAGGGACTGCAGACGCTCGAGGAAGACGACGGATTGGTTGGCCGTGAAGCCCTCGACGTCTTTCGCGCTGGGTCTGAAGGCATCGTCGCCCTTCTCGGCAAGGATTCGCCAGCGATCCGCGAGCGCGTAGCAGCGGTCCGCCAGTGTAGTGTCAAAGTCGGGTTTCGGTGGCAGACCCGGCGCGTAGAACCATTTGTCCCAGTCGACCTGCGCCAGCTTCTTCGCAGCTCCCGCGTCGCTGGCGAAGAAGTCCAGCAACGTCGCCTTGAACTCGTAGCTATCGACGCTTTTGCGCTGGAACGTGGTGAAGTAGTGCGGGATAAACTTGTTCCATGTCTCAATTCCAAGCAGCTTCTCGAGGTGGTAAAGGAAGGCGAAGCCCTTCTCGTACGGTACCGACGAGAACGCATCATCCGGATCCTGCCCTTTCAGATCCGGAATCAGCTTCGTGAACTCGTGGTCTTCGCCGAACTGCGCGATCGAGTCTTCGAGCGCCTTCCACCCGATGATGGCGCTGAAGTCGCGATGCTGGTCCGAGCCGTGGATGGCAGCCTGGATGCGCCGCTCGAGGTACGTCGTCCAGCCCTCGTTGAGCCAGAAGTGCTCCCAGCTGGCATTGCTGACCAGGTTTCCGGACCAGGAGTGGCTAAGCTCGTGGGCGATGACGTCTACATTCTGCCTGTCACCAGAGACGACGGTCGGAGTTGCGAAGGTGTATACCTGTAGAGTGTGACAATCAGTGGCAGTTTACTAGGTGTTCCGGTATCGGTTGATCGAAGCTTACCGGGTTTTCCATTCCGCCATACGGGAACGACGGAGGTAGTACGAGAACATTGTAAGTCGTCCATGCGTACGGATAGACGATCTTCTCGGCCGCTTGTATGTAAGCTTCGGTGTCCGCTTCGAACTCCCATTGCGAAGCTGTGAGCTCTTCAGGCCCAGTCCAGACAGTCGACCGTGGACCGATCGACGCGGACGCCAAGTCACCTGATGCAAGGGCAAAGAGATATGAGGGCATTGGGATGTTTTGATGGAAGGTGTACAGCAATGTCCCTGGCTTGCCATCCTTGCCGGGCTGGAAGTCTCTTGGCCCAGTAGGAAGGCCTGATGCAAGTACAGGCAATGCGGATCGGATGTTGAATGTGTAGGTCGACTTGACGTCCGGAGTATCCTGGCAGGGGAAGAGAGACCGGGCATGGATAGCCTGACATTGGGAGAACATGTAAGGGTGCTTCTTGTTGCTTGTCTGAGCGGGTGTGAGCCATTGCAACGCTGTGCAAGCTTTGGTCGTCGCCACTTCGATGCTCAGCGTCACTGTCGACGACTCTGTTTGCTCTCCTTCCAGCGAGACGGTGAGAGGCGTTCCATAGGGCTCTACTCTCGAGGCCGACAGCTGGAACTCGGCACTCTTTTCATTGGCTGTGACCTTGGAGACTTCCAGGAAGCTGTATCGACATCAGAAGACTGCGTTGTAGATAAAGAAGCTCATAAAGGTACCTGGTGTCGAGGATGATCTGCTTTGCATCCTTGGCAAGCTTCTCGAGAGTGAGATGGACCGTTCCTTTCAACCGCTTGGCATCGAAGTCGATGTCGAAGTCCGTAGTGGTATGCGTTGTTCGCCATGCATTGTAATTGGCCAGGGTGTTTGGGTCTCGCGGCTGGTGAATGCTCGCAGCGGCCTCCTTCGTCACTGACTCCGGCGCTGGACGGATGGCCATAGCCGTGAAGCTCCTTCGAGTATGAAGCGTCACTCGAAGCGAACCTTGAATGCTATCTTGGCAGGTACGAAGAGCCGCTGGTGCGAGGCGGCGCGAGATGGTCATTCAAGTCGAGACCAGATCGAGCGGCACGTTCTTTGAATTATCGGATTTCGTGCTTCGTTGTCACTGATCAACATGTGTGGATGATGCTGGACTGTGCAAGGCACGAGATCTGGCGTTGATAAGTGGAGCCAACGCGGGAATAGCCGTCGGCATTCGCCAAAACAACGCGTCTATCGTCATCTGAGCGCGTTCGCTGCCCTATCGTCAGACACACCAGATGATGCGCTGAGGCGAGCACTCATTCCAACATGGCGAGACTGCGCAGCACACCGACGGCGACGGCATCACCGCCCAAGGCGCAAGCTAAGCGGCCCGCGCTCCGGGAAACGACCAACACCGCGCGTGCGAAGGCAGCACCAGCGGAGGACGGCAACATCGAAGGATTGATCAAGACGACGACGACGAGACGGGCCGGCCAACTGAGGCAGTCGGCGCACAATGTTGACGATCTGGTCATGGCCGGCGGACTGGGGCAGAAGGAGGGCGAGGCACTGCGTAGCGAGGTGGGCGGAACGATGACGGATGAGCTCGCGAAGAGCGACGCGCCTGCGCCACCAAATGCACAAGCGAATCGGCGACCACCTAGGATGATGCGGAAGCCGATTCGGAAAGAGGCGCAAAGCAAAGCGCTCAATGGGCTGAAGGCGCGTATGGCGGAGACGGCGCGCAAAGAAGCTGGCAAGAAGGATGTATCGTTGGCAGCAAAGCGCGTCTCTGCTGGTGCTGCGCCATCCTCAGACGTCCTGACTGCGGCTCCCGTCACTGTCCGCAAACCAGCACTTGTTGCGCAGGAGCTGTCGGAGTACGATATTGAGCCCTCTCCGCCTCCAACAGACAGGTGGAGCTCGGCTCGGAAGCGATCTTCTCTCGCTCAGCAGACATCGTCACTCAAGCCACGCAGCACGCCCGCGATGGACACCAGCGTCCTGAAGAACTTCAAGCGCAGAGCTAGGCAGCCGAGTATGCTTGCCATGGTGCAGCAGCGGACCATGAGTGCTAGGCCTTCGTTCGTCAACGCTACTGCTGCGGAAGAGGATCCTAGCATTTTCGACTTCGAGGGCGGCGAGGGAGAAGACGAGGACGACTTTGCGCCGGAAGCTGAGGGTACGCCACTGAAGATCGCTAAGTCAAGGCAAAGATCAGCGGGCAGCTCGGGCAAAAAGGCAGTAGCGAAGGCGGCCACTGTCGAGCTGGTGTCGGCCTCGAAGAAGCGCAAATTGAAGGACGCAGACCTGTCCTCTGGCAGCGTCGAGAATTTACGAGCGAAGCGACGCAAATCTGAACATCCTCAGCAGGAGCCGAGTGACATTGAAGACGAGCCTGAAGACGGGCCTCAGGTCCTTGAGGCTCAGGTCCTTGAGGCTCAGGTCCTTGAGGCTGTGGCTGTGGTAATACGCTCCTCCCTAACGCCAGCGCGGCAACCCACAACTATCACCCACGACACGTCCGACGTCCAAGTCATCAATTCTTCCCGACCTACACCACCCCCAGCTGCTTCTCTAGATGCAGAAACACTCGATGACGACTTCGCTGTGCCCTCGACCGAAGAGTATCGTGACAAGGAGCCGCGGGACAGGAACGACGACCTGCCTCTTGACTCACTTGACGACGCGCCGAACGGAACGATGGCGGAGCCCGCTAGCAGCAGCCCCGTACCTGAAGACTTGCTATCGAGCACTCAAGCGGACCCGTTCACGCAGCTTTCGCCTCCGCCAATCAAGGAGAAGCCGCCGAAGACGAAGTCCAAACCGATATCGACTGCCACGCTTCAACATCTGTTGCCCAAGAGACGACAACCGCTGAAGCCACGGCATCGAAAGTCGGAGTACGATTTCCTGTCTGGATCGGATGGCGAAGGCGAGCCCGACGCTACCCATCTGGAGCACGACGAGGACGAGCCCGCTGGGCGTCGGAGACGGCAGACGAAGACGACGCCAGCGAAAGGGAGAAGGAAGATGGCGGCGGCCACTAGCAAAGCGGCGAAGGCGAAGGCGGCGCGAGACACACGGATTTCAGCTGTCGCGCCGCCGGCAAGGAAGTCTGTCAGGACTTATGGCGGAGCAGCTGCGACGTCCGATAAGGAGAACGCCGACACGGAGGCCGCGGATGCTTTGGGTCAGGAAGACGACAGCACGGGACTGATTGCAGAGGAGGCGGCGGTACCTACCAGAAGCCGTGAGCTCGAGGAGGCGAGGCGCAAGTTCGCAGAAGTCGACGAATGGGACATGGAGTTTGAGAGCTTGGGGGACGAGGAGCATCGGAGTAGCAGCCAGCAGTGGCGGTAGCCTGCTTGTTCGCGATGGACGCTGCAAACATGCTCGTAGTGACGGTCGAGAAAGGCTGTTCGCAGATGATGAAATGACTGGACGTTACTCTCATTGCGACAACTTGTGGCGCTTCCGTGCGCGCACTAAAGCTTTACGATTCAGCTATGGCCCACCAAGGGACTTCGTTGTCGTACCAGAATCTGTCTGTCCTCTCCGTCGCCAATGCGCTGCCACGATGTTTGTGCCTGAGGACCAGATCGAGCTGTTGTCGTGGCAACGGCGCTAAAAGACGATCGTTTACAACCCACCTCGACTCCACGATCGGTTGCCATTGCAAGTCTCATCGACGACGACCACGCTGCTGGCGGACAGGAGAGTAGCACATTCATTGACAGCATCGCCCACGATGGCCGAGATCCAGTCGCTCGAGCAGCGCTTCGAGAGTATCACGGTGCAGGATGAGAACTACGACATCAATGCGCCGCCGGCGATGCAGCACAAGGCGAAGGTGTGACTTGGACAAGTCCTGCTTACGTACCTGCAGACTAACAGCGGCGATGTCTAGGGTCCTCTCAGCACAGCCATCTCTCTCTCCAACCTCACCACCACCGCCGCCGCACAGAACCGCCTCAAACTCCTCCTTCAGAAACTCCCCACGAACGCCGGCGCAGGCGCACCCAACAACAAGCTCGCTCAATCCACAACCAACAACACCGTAACCAAGATCACCCTCCCCTCCCAAGCCGCCCAGCGATCAAGCAACACCGACCTCCACCCCTCCAACCCCGCCTCCTCCGACCCCCTCCACTCCAGCATCCCCCCGGCCATGCCCAAACCCAAAGCCTTCCACCTCGGCATGTTCGAGATCGGCAAGCCGCTGGGCAAGGGCAAATTCGGGCGCGTCTACCTCGCCCGCGAGCGCAGCACGAACTTCATCTGCGCCCTCAAAGTCCTGCACAAGCCCGAGCTCCAACAGGGCAAAGTGGAAAAGCAAGTGCGCCGCGAAATCGAAATCCAGTCGAACCTCGCGCACCCCAACATCCTGCGCCTGTACGGCCACTTTCACGACCGCAAGCGCATCTTCCTCATCCTCGAGTTCGCGGGGAAGGGCGAGCTGTACAAGCACCTCCGCAAAGCGCAGCGCTTCCCCGAGCCCCTCGCCGCGCAGTACATTGCGCAGATGGCTAGTGCGCTGCGGTACATGCACGCCAAGCACGTCATGCACCGCGATATCAAGCCGGAGAACATCCTCGTGGGCCTGCACGGCGAGATCAAGATCTCGGATTTCGGGTGGAGTGTCCATGCGCCGACAAAGCGGCGGAATACCATGTGTGGGACCCTCGATTATTTGCCGCCGGAGATGATCAAGCCCGGGGGCCGGGGGGAGGAGAACTGGTATTCTGAGAAGGTCGATCTCTGGTCCCTCGGCGTGCTGACGTACGAGTTCCTGGTCGGCGAGGCGCCGTTCGAGGACACGCCGGTCATGACGCAGCGGCGCATCGCGCGGGGGGAGATGACAGTGCCCGGGTTCGTGAGCAAGGAGGCGAAGGATTTGATCCAGAGATTGCTGGTGCTGGATCCGGAGAAAAGGATTCCGCTGGAGGAGGTGGAGCGGCATCCGTGGATCCTGCGACATTGTGTCAAGGGGGAGCGGGCGTATGCGCGGACGAGCGGGGAGAAAGGGAAGATGAGGGGGGATGTAGCAGGGTGAAGTGATGGTGGATGGTGTGACGACTCTCGTAGTTTGGGGTTTCTGCTGGTTTGGATGGATGGCCATATGGCTTGGCAATAGCATTAGCTGGACTGGGATGGAGTTGTGTTGTTCCTCGGTTCGTGCGGCGCCCGTAACGCCTCGCTATACAATGCAATGCAAACGCCACACCTCATGCCCCCGATTCTATCGTCCACAATCATAAGTCTTGCAGCCCACTCACGGAGCAAGTCTCACCGGTATATCTCGTCAAACGGCCGCGTGTCCCCAAAACACCCCTCCCACACCTCATCCACCACCCGCCCCGCCTTCTCCTCATCCCCCCCACACGCCGGCCGCGCCATCACACTCAGCACCGCTCGCCTCCTTACGCACCGCTGCAACTGCTGTGTCAAACCCCACTGCCCGCGCGTGAAAAACTCCCGCGTCCACCGGCACTCCCCACTCAGCGTCGACGCCCGGATCTCCATGCACGCCGCGTGCCGCAGATCGTAAGGGTTCAATTTGAACCGCAAGTGATCGTAGGCGTGCACCATCTCATGCGAGAGCGTGTCCTCGATCTGCCCGCGCGTGCGGACATGGTTGGCGCAGAGCAGGATGCCGTGGTCCGGGTCGAACCCGCCCGATTGGGGCGTGTCGCAGCGACGGCAGCGGACGTTGGTCGCGTTGATCGAGGCGGAGCCCGAGGCCGGGCCGAGGAGGGAGATGTGGTGGGAGAGGAAGCGGACGGTGGGGGAGTAGGCGAGGAGGAAGGCTTTGTGTTTTTCGCAGCGCGCGCAGTCGGCAGCTTCGTTGAGGGTGTCTTTGGTGGTGAAGTAGGCTTGCCGGTCGTGGTTGGTGGCGGAGCCGGTGAGGATGGAGAAGAAGGTGGACCAGGTGTAGAAGGCGGCGTCGTGGGGACGGTCCGAGGGGGTGGGGGTGGAAGTGGGGAGGGTATCCGCCATGGTGGAGCGATCCAGGTCAGTACCTGGCCGTCGTGTGTATGCCGGCGGCTGTCGCACTGCTGCACACGCACATGTCGCAAAGTGAATGCTCGGGAAGTTGATGCTCATTCCCGATTGGCTGCGCAAAGCACGTTCGCGACACGCGACTTCTGAAACCTTGCGTCATTGTATACACCCCCGACCATCCTGGCAACCAACCACGTACACGAAATGTGTAGATCGCAATTGCAGTCACGCGATTGAAGAAGCGGGAGGCGTAATCACCGCAATGGACGCCACCCCGGGCAAGGGACGAGGCGCTCGCCAATCGTTACACGTCGCGCCTCCAACACCGTTATCAAGACACATGAGTTTCGCCTCGACAGCCTCTTCCCCACTCTCCTCTGCCCCGCCGACACCGGGTCTACCGACATCGCGCCACCCTTCACAGCCACCCGCATCTCCGCTCCCACAGCATGCGACCACGCCGAAGCTGCGCCACACCTCCAGCGCGATGAGTCTCCCCACGCGGACATCGACGCCGAAACTCGTGCGCAAGAGCTCGCGGCAGTCCATTGATGTCGTAGCGGAAGACGCCGAACTGCGGCCGACGCCCAAACGCTCCATCTCGAACCTCATCACCAACCTGCGGGAAGCGCAAGGCAGCATGGAGGAGATCCCCGAGCCGGTCCGACTCACAGCGGCCCAGGTCGCCACGGAACACTTCGCCAGAGAGCTCACGGCGCACAGCGATGAGAGTGTGGAGGCGGAGATGGTGGTGGTCTTGCATGATGCCTGCTACGGACACCGCTACTCGCGTCTCAAGACCTCCAAATCGGCCCTCTCCATGATTGTCGAGCGACCTGAGCGGCTTCACGCTAGCGTGCTCGGCGCCGCAGCTGCGTACGTACGGTTGGGAGGGCATCACGCGGGTGGTGGCAGCGCGCCGCATCTCGACCGCCACCCCACCAAGCCTCCTCCCTTCAAGATCCGGCGCACGGACCGTACACTCGATCTCTCCGACCCCAGCGTGACGAACGTGCACGGCACAGCCTGGATGACCGAGCTGCGCACCCTCTGCGACGCCGCCGCCTCCCGCCTCGCAGCCGGGACCCCCGAACTGCGCCGCTCGAGTCCGCCTCCTGGCTCCACCGAAACCGAACTCGACAAACGCGCCCTGCACTCTGGCGACCTCTACCTGTCCCCAGAATCCCTCAACGCCTTCCAAGGCGCGCTGGGCGGCGTCGCAGACGCCATCGACTCCGTCTTCGCCCCCAGCACCCGCACCCGCCGCGCCTTCGTGGCCGTCCGCCCACCGGGCCACCACTGCTCGGCCGACCACCCCTCGGGCTTCTGCTGGCTGAACAACGTGCACGTCGGGATCGAGTACGCCGCGCGCACGTACGGGCTAACGCATGCGGCGATCCTGGATTTCGACCTCCATCACGAGGACGGCAGCCAGAAGATCACGTGGGAGCGCAACGCTCGGGACCAGGAGAAGCGCTTATCAGGCAAGGCGCACGGGAAATTGAAAGGTGGGCTTGGGCCGGAGATCGGGTACTACAGCCTCCACGACATCAACAGCTACCCCTGCGAGATGGGTGACGAGGAGAAGGTCCAGGCCGCGAGCCTATGCATCGACAACGCGCACGGGCAGTCGGTGTGGAACGTGCACCTCCAGTCTTGGCGCACCCTGGACGAGTTCTGGGCGCTATACGAGACGCGGTACGCCATCCTCCTGGACAAGGCTCGCGCGTTCCTGCGCCTGCACACCTCCGCCCACCTGAACACAAACCACTCCGGCGGGGTTGGGAGAGGCGGGAAAGCAGCCATCTTCATCTCCGCCGGCTTCGACGCCAGCGAGCACGAGTCCGCGGGCATGCAGCGGCACAGCGTCAACGTGCCCAC